>JAODTT010052853.1:0-10091 GCA_025400115.1 Pentamera pediparva
CAATGCAAAATCATTCCAATGTGCATTATAACGACTTTTCGCTGTAATGTCATGCAAACGCCAGCATCGATCATTCTACGTTTTTTTTTGAGACGTTTCTTCATCTTCAAAGTAGGCTTATATCCCCAATTAACACATAGGCCTAAGTATGGAGGTCAAGTAAGATGTAGCCATATCGCGCAAGTATCACATTCAAAAAATGAGTGACTCCAAAGTAGTAACTTTGAGGGGGGGTCCACTGTTCTCCGATCAGGGCGGTGTACACCGGATCATTTGCTGGCGCTGTCCCCGCAGTGACTTCAACATTCGACACCATGCAGATGAGTCTGGGACGGATGTAAACTCAACTCAGAAAATACAACCAGCAAATAACTGCACAGAGAATTGACAGGTGAAAGTGCTTGGCATTTATATTTCTCAGATCTCGGGCGCTATATCGTCAAAAGCCTGAACAGACGCAGAACGAAATACATGTCACAAAGAACAATATACTATACAAAACAGAACGATATTCACACAATTATATCTACAATATTGCAACCATATAGGTTATGATGGAACATGGAGTCTCAAATTCGCAATTCCCGCCCGGTGCCACATCATATGCCATGTTATCATAATTTGAAAGGGCTAAATGTAGAGCATCTAGCAGTACGAGTCTGCGACGTAATAACAAGTCCAAAGTTGACCTGGATGCCCCCAGAACAAAATTGGCGTTGGCCTATTTGTATTCCTTGATTCAGTCAAAGAATCAATGTAGCCCTATCGTATATGTGTGTGTGTGTTTGTGTGTGTTTGTGTGTCGCTTCGTTTTGCAAACACGATAGCTCAACCCCGCCTGAATGGATGAAGCTCATACTCGGTATATGTGTTCCCCATATTATGAGTACATTATCCCTTTGTTTTGAGGTCATGGTGGGGTAGGGATAGACAGATTTTTACGTCTCCATTGTTAACCAAGCGGTTCAAAATATTGGCGGCCGTCGCCTTTTTCCAGTTGTGGGGCACAGTTATACTTTGCCCACACGCTGCTATGCAGAGCATCATTCGCAACGTGAATGTTGCCACTTCCTACACTGAAAACGTCCTGTTCAAATTGTGCACCCTATTGAGCTGTTATAAGATCTTAAATCATTCGGTCAGTGCATTCGACAATTATGCCTCCTTTTCCCTCCCAAATCCCACATCCATTTGAATCAATCAAGAGAGAACGTGCGTTTTGTGACAATTTATCATTGTATAAATTGTTTCCATTTTAAACTCAATATAATTGAGAAAATTATCAAAAGTGTGACGGGCGGACACGCACATACACAAAGAGACACCGTTTTGAGTGCCCTCCATTGTACTGAACCCTCTGACACCCAAGGGTTCCCCACCATAGGGTACTTCATAGTCTAGTGAGAAAATGTCACGGATGACAAAATCCTGATTGAACGACACTGTTGCCACAGCACCCACATGTTATCATAGCAACCGTTGCTATGACAACCAGCGACAGTGAATATATTATATTACGTGAGTCGTGAGATGCAATTTTAATGTTATGCTACTGTTATATTGTATCAAAATGCTATGATGTCAGATGCTAACTATATCACAAATCGCGTATCTCGTCGACACGGACAACACAGCTGCGTACAGGGATATATATCTGAAATTTACATGAAAGATATTTGGGGCCTAACAATTCCTCCAACACTGAGGACAATGAATGTAGGAATGGTTGAAATTGTGAAAGACACAATATGCTCCTCCCTAATGATACAAAATTAGGTGTGGTTTTTTTCATTCCTGTTCGGAAAACTGGAGGACGAATAAAAGTGTTGAAAGTATAGGGCTACCCCGTCATCCACCTGTTGACCAGTTGACGCTCTATGAATATAATTTGTTTTATAGGCTTCGTGTCATGTACATGACCAATTCTGTTATTGTGGTCAGTACTGTCATGCATGCATTGAACAAATTTCCAGCCCGGTCGGTACCGCAGGGTCACACGATAGGGGAGAATATCTCGAATTACTGCAGAGCGCCAACTGTATTTGGCGCGCAGCGTACTTGTGGTGGACTACATTCTTGGCCAACAACCAATCTACATCACCGGAAGTGGCACTAGCTCGTATGAATTACATTCATTGTTATTTTAAGCCCTCTAAACTAAAATAAGTGTTGATTCAATACGTTTCGAGTGAATCAATTTCTTGAATCAGAAGTGATATGATCAGGAGCATGCACCCCATTGTCCTTTTCGTGGCGGCGGCGCTGACTTCGTTAGCTGATGTCACTTACTCAATAGAATATATATATGCGAGAAAACTAGCAACGAAGACTTCCAGGTATACGCATGACCTCACACGGTGACGAGGGGTCGTTTGGCAAACGTCTGAAGAATATGACTGCTCGACTGTAGGGAGTAAGTAGAGGCCCGGTCACACCATTACGCTGATTTTGTTTCGATTCTTAGCTCACGAATGATAATCCTCCTGGCGAAATCACTCGATCACAATAATAAAGGACCTGATTCGCTATTTGTGAAACCCACCCAATGTTGAATCGCCCTTTCCTAACTTTAGATATTCACTCATCTTCTCTTTATCGGAGAGCTATCCGATTTATCGTCCGATTTTCTCGTTTTTCGATATGACGTCACCAAGGAATGATGACTTGTTAAGACACTTCTAATTTAGAGAAGTTAACCAAGTGCTGCACAAGTCTATATCGGTCTATACGCCGTTTATATCCACATATCTCATTATTTGGTCTGGAAACGAGGAAAAATCGTGGAGCAACCCGAATGAAAATCGGCATAACGTGACCGGCCCTTAATAAGGCTTTCCGATTTTGTTACCTCGTCACCTGGGAACAAGACACATTGTGCCATCCTCCATTGTATGGTACGCACACGGTCTGCCATTGACAGCTCTTCGTGAGGGCGCCACACAGTTACCCACGTCACGCCTGACCGCTCTACAGGTTGCAGACGCCCATTAGTGATGTCCCTCCGCGGAATTTTGCTAACCCTCAAATAAAAGTGCCTAAAAACTTTTTTGAACACCAAATTCGTGTCACTTATCAATGTCTGATGGGGTCAGCTCCTCCTGTAGGTGAAAGGGCATATTTGAAAGTACGAATGGTGTGAGTTTGGTGGGGATCCAGCTAGATTTTGGCAAATTTGACATTATACAGGTGACCCGGAGCAGAACTGGTGGTCCGGAGGTGTCACGTCGAGTGGAAGACGTCCGCTAACTTCAAGCTCTCCTAGCCGAAAAAGTAATCGGTCAAGTTACGGTAATTTGAAAGTGCCATTGCTGCTACACTCCTTAGTTTCAAAATAATCAGTTGCTTGTGCCTCCAGGAAGGTCCCACAGGGCTCCAGGTCCCCCTTAACGATGTCAATTTAGTGTGTAAGTCAATTGGCCGGCTAAAGGGAGGCTGCTACCTGTAGGTACCTGAGGTTACATCCTGCCAGCTATCCCAAAAGCACATACTTCGCTATTTAACTTATATATATAAAATTATTTTGAAAATAAGGGAATTTTGGAAGGAATAACAAAATGAGTATTTTTTAACGATGGTGATCTCAATCCGCGCACTCGTCGGAAGATTGAACTTGTCACAGAATTGATGAAACAGAAAAAAAGATCTCAAAGAGTCGTACGGCAGGAAGAAAAAAGCAGTCACAGTCAGACCGTATTTTCGCGATTTTCTTGGTTGGGCTAACAGCAGAGGCTCCATGTTTGGTGTTGCTGTGTATTGGCCGAGTCAGTAAATCGAAGCTCCTTGACTATACTTTCAACGTTATCTGCAGCTGCCCACCTAAAAGTCGGGGAATCACGACCCCTGACCACCTGTGGCTGCGCCATTGTATAGAATCAATGCACTCACCTTGGAACCCGCGATTATCCCAATGATGCCGAATGGTAGACAGCAGCAGAACGCCACGAATATTGCAAAGGCCAGATAATCATTCGGCCGAGGCTGCTGTGTTTGACGCACCAGTACCGTCTATAGAAACGTGAAAGACACATGACAGGAATGAATACCCAACACTGATTGTTCGTTCGATTGCTATGATTTCAGGAAGCCACTTAAGGCTCATTAAGGGACCCTGGTTGTTTTGATCGTGGATGAACACCGGCGACAACTTGAACCCACCTCCTCGTCTCGACCAGTGCTCAGATGATATCGAGGCAGAGGTGTAACCAATCACAGCCTCCTCCATTGACCGTCATTTTACTCCCCCATTCGACGGACGATCAGTGTCCTCCGGGGCAGAAGATTCATGTCCAACATGACTGCTCACAGCCGACCGATGATACCTAAAATGAACATCCAGAAACGATCACCAGAAACCCACAATTGAAATTGCATTACAGCGGAACCATGGAGTGAAGACCAAGACCTCGCCCATTGCGACTGCAATTACAGCCGCCCAGTGTATGCTGGAGCGAACTCGAGATGTCTGCATGCAAAGCGTCACTGGTACTGCTCTGTCACTCTTACGCACAAGTTTGTAAACTAGTCTTGGATTTATCACCCGTATTCTGATCGACTGTGTGTGAGCAATTTCGAATGGCGAGAGTTTCGAGTTATAGCAATAGCAGTTTCATGGTTCGAACCCCTCACTGGAGAACGTGTACCCCGGCCCCATGATTGACGCACGTGCTCACTTGTAGCATTTAGCCAGACCAAAACCGTGATCCAGCGTAACTCTTCGCATCGGCAGTTATCGCGGTGAAGGTTATATCTGTCACGGGGCTCTCACTAACTAATAGCTGAAACACGACGTTGCTACCGATGGCACTTGCTTGTACTTACCTCCTCAGTCGGTAGTGGTTGAGCCTGACCCGCGAACTTTGGCCCTGCAGGGAAACCGTAGACTGGCCTCCCGGTGGTAGTCTGATCGTCCATGGCGAACTATCAGGTGGTGGTGGTGAACGTTCAGGCCCGGTCACACTGTAACGATACCAATAACTATGACGATAACGATGAAATAATTATGATTGACGCAGTAACAATATAACGATAAAGCACATGCTATCGTTTGCCACGCAACGCAGAGCCGTACTCACGCACGACGACCTACCGGGGAAGATGGCTCGACGACATGCAACCGTCGTGAAAAGGATCCTGACCACTAGGTACAAACAACTTATGTACGTAGGCCCACTGGAGGAAGGAGACTCGCTGACACATTAGAGCAATCGAAAAAAGATCGCCACCGGGTACAAACAACTCATGTACGTAGGTCTGCTGGAGGAAGAAGAATCGCTGACACATTAGAGCCATGGAAAGACATCTGACCACTGGGCACAAACGGCTCATACACGAAGGCATACTAGAAAAGGAGACTCGATGACATATTAGGGACTTGGAATAGATCCTGATCATTAGGTACAAACAGCTCACGTACGTAGGCATACTGGAGAGAGGAGACTCTATGACACATTAGAGACTTGGAATGAATCCCGAAAACTAGGAACAAACTAGGAAATTCATCTGATGGGAAATGTATGTTCAGAAGGCAAATGCAACCTAAAATGACACCTTTCCTGAAGGTTAGTGCTATTTTCCATACAAATCTCGGAAAACAGACACGAGGAAGTGCATGTCGAAAAGGCAAATACTTCCTGATCTGATCATAACCGTAATAACTGAGTGGTACAAACAACTCATGTGCGTATAATAGGCCTTCTGGAGAGAGACTCGATGACATATTAGAAGCTTGGAATATATCCTGACCACTAGTAGGTACACACAACTCATATACGTAGGCATACTTGAGGAAGGAGATTCGATGACATATAATAGCCTTGGGAGAGATCCTGACCGATAGGTACAAACAACCCGTGTACGTAGGTGACCCGGGTTCTGGGTACATGCAGACGTTGGCCATTCTGGAATCGTAAACCGGTAAACCAGGCCTAGTCACATAGGGATGCGTTTAAACTTAAATTTATGATGTATAAGTAGTACACGGTCGCTATGGACCGAAGTGAATTTGCTTCGGAATATGATGGATTCATTTTACTGGAATTCAACCCTAGTCGGTCAGTCTGTTACAGAACAACAATTTGCTTACGCGCTCTAGACACGACTCGAGGACCCCGCTGGACTTATTCAGATCCGATGGGTGATAAGAGGAATACACTTGCGTGTATCAGCGTAACGTGATCGAAGCAACGGCCCTAACACTGAGCAGCGAGAGACCTCATATTAAAGAGAAGTACCTATCACCCACATTCAACCAAACAGATTCTACCGCGTACGTAGGACACGACCTAGATGTTAGCAGTAGCACAAACACCATATCTAACCGTCAGCCTGTCCAGCAGCAAATCCTAGTTAACAGTGTCGAAGACGGCGCACACGTCTAGCAATGACATTATGACGGTATTTTCTGTCGTATGTCGTTTCGGACTCCGGCTCGGACATACTAGAGCCTTGGAATAGATCATGGACACTAGCGACAAACTGTACTCGTATACGTAGGGCTACTTCAGGAAGGAGACTCGGTGACTCACTAGAACCTTGGAATAGATCATGAACACTAGATACAAACAACTCATGTACGATGCACGTATGCCAACTGGAGGAAGGAGACTCGGTGACTTACTCAAGTCTTGGAATAGATCCTGACCTCTTGGTACGAATTTCCCATTCACGTAAGCCAACTGGGAATGGATCTGACCATCTCATAGAAAAAGTGGCCAGATTCGACGGTGCAAGTGAAACAAATTGGTATCAGGCAGGCCAGAATATCTTCCAAACCAACTTTTGTCCTAGGGGTTATAATACCCCGATGAGGATTCTTCGACAGTTACATCTTCGACATTTCTCTGAAGACTCCGATTAGCAACTGTTGCAGTTCACTTTCAGCTAACTTCCAGCGAACATTACAACCATTGCTTCTTCGTGTGAGCAGATGTGGTCCCTCTACATTAATTTAGATTTGTTGACAATACCAATACAGCGGGTAAATGGGAGATCAGAAATGCATTGTTCATCAGCTACTGTGTCATGGAAAGTGATTTGTTTGTATATCAACATCTAGTGATATGTAAAGCCTATATATATAATGAGAAGTATAATCTACCAATCCACCAGACTGTCGTAATGTTGATGAATTATTGCACATAATGTTCTTCTATTTCAATTTTACGTGTGTGATTGATCGTGAATAGACTCATGAGAGTAACGGAGGACGGAGGTGGAGAATAGAAGGTGGTGAAAGTAAAGGAATATTTCAGAAGACACATTCCATGTACATGGTTGCCCGTATGACTACACAGGACAGATATTACCTGACCAATAGAAAACATCTAGGCCGCGATGAAACTGCAAACAGGACAAATACTTCCTGTCCAATAGACAAAATAGAGGCCGTGGTGATACTGACAAAATAGAGGCCGTGGTGATACAGACAAAATAGAGGCCGTGGTGATACTGACAAAATAGAGGCCGTGGTAATACTGACAAAATAGAGGCCGTGGTGATACTGACAAAATAGAGGCCGTGGTGATACTGACAAAAGTCAACAGAAGTGAATCAGAGGTAACAAGAATCACACAAATGTGGGTCGACTGTTGGATAACAATAGAATAACTTTGACAGGCATTTGAATCTTATTTTGGTGTCAACATTACCATGGAAAGTTGCCCCATGATAGTAAAATTAACATTAAGTGATAGGCCAAATGTTAAAATCTAGATCAATTATTCAGGCCGCCCTCAAGTTTGTGCTAATGGTAAAAAGTAACTGCTCATAATTTACATTTTTCATATTTATTTCCATTACATGCTGCTGATCGTGGGGAGAGTAAGGCAGAATAGAGGTGGAGAGTAGCAAATAAGAGTCAATTAGGGATATAATACAAACAATCCAAGTACATGTATTGTCTTCTTTAGAAGTGCAAAGGACGAATATTTCCTGTCCTGGCAACAATTAGGCCCTGACTCTCGACGGTCAATCTGCCATCAAGGTCACACTGATGCGGGTCAACTGTTTCAATACAATGACATATCCCATATAGCCTATTTGATAGTCATTCCAGTTCGTGTTTCGTAGCCTGTAGCCAAACTGCCGGAAGTCAACGAAGGTCAATCTGAGGTCAAAGGTCACACATATTCGGGTCAACTGTTGGAAAACAATGGCACATAACTCCCAACTTTACCTAACATTTAGTTACGGTATTATTTTATTGCCTTTGGTGACCTTGAATCACATAGATAATATTTGGCGAAATGACCCCTTGCCTAATCCCAACTAGTCCCAAAAGATACACCATGATAGCCCCTGCCATCAGGAGTCATGGGCTGCTTTGACTTGTTTGGTGCTTGGCTACTGACAGTGGGTGGCCTTGGATCACATGAATGTTATTCAGCAGAATTACCCCATACCTAATTCCTAACTAGTCCCAACACGGACCCTTCTATCTGGGAGTTATTTCTGTTTTGACTCGTTTGATGTTCAGCCTCCTACTTACATTGGGTGACCTTGGATCATAATTGATAAATGTTAACTGACAAAATTACCCAACCGCGTTGGAGTCTGCCATTAGGAGTTATTGCTGTTTTAGCGTTTGTTCGGTTTTCGGACTCTGGCTGTAAGTGACTTTGGCTCGTAACAAAATAGGGCACATCTAGACCACATGACAAACTCACTCACTCATAAGACCACATGCCTGGAGAGCACCTAGCCGCATCCACCCGCCGCTCCCAATCACCCGGTCTCCTTCGAGCAAGCGACCAGGCCTGAGCCTGACCCATCTCCTCCCCCTACTCCCTGCGGTACCCGCGCAGCTGCGCCAACCACGAGCTACGTGGCTGTCCCAGCGGGCGGCTCCAACTCAAAGGGTCTTGCTGACAGGACGCGATGGACGGTATCATCTGCCGGGAGTGCGCCATATGCCCAAAGAATCGTAGTTGACAATCACGGTTCAGGCAGCCCCAAGTACCCTGACGTCGGTTACACGGGGGTGCCAGCGGTAGGTACTCAAAAAGGAATAAAATCTCCGCCTCCGCCCAACATTGATCATCCACGCGTCACCAGACTATAGCAAGACTGGAAGCACAATTGAGCTGACGACACGGAGCTTGGATCCTTTGCTCAGATATCGTGACGGCCACATGCCACTATCCAGTAGCCGCATGTCACCATATGCCAGCCCGAGGCGTCTACTGACCCCAGGCTCGCAAGACACAGTGCCACTGATGAAACTGCTAATGTAAACGTCCTCACCCAACACCTAGACCGACTCAACAGCACTATATCCAGAGCAGCACCGAATGACTGGATCTTGGTCCAAGTCCCAGCGGATTAACCTCACGAATGAGTGTTCCACGGGCATCGATCAGAGAATTCACAAACTCAGCAAGCAATGCAGCATCATCTACAAAGTCCAGGTCAGAAACCCTGATTTCACCAAGTGAACCCCTACAATCTGTGGCACCCACGACTCTCTCCAGAATCCAGTCCATACAGGTGTTAAAAGGTGTAGGAGCTAGTGTACAACCCTACATCACCCCGAAACGACGGAGTAGAAGCCATAGACCCCACCATCACACTTCACAGCACAGTTTCATAATACGGAGACGATATCAGATGCCCAAGATGTGTTGGCACACCGCGCTATCCGGGGATTTTCCAGAAATCCGCTTTGCCCACGGAGTGCCAAGATGTGACCCACAGTGGACTTAATCGGGGTGAAACTCGACTGTTCAGGGCGCTGATGCGCAATGAGCTGAGGGCGGATCCTGTTCAGGATGATCCTAGCAACTATTTTGCCAGGTACTGACAGAAGTGTATCCCCCTTGTAGTAATTGCAATCCCGAACAACACCCGTCCCGTTCCAGTGAGGGACAATTCCAGTCAGCTGGGACACCGGAGCTCCAAACCGACCAAATGAGACCATGCAGCAACTCCAGGACAGCTTGACCGCCAGCCCAGAGCATCTTCGGATGTATGCCACTCTTCAACTACTCCAGTGCATCTCGAGTTTCCTCGAAGGTAGGCATGTCGCAATCTACAGGTGGTCCAGCCACCAGGGAAGCAATACCATCCATCTGAATGTCCACGCTTGGTGGATCAGC
>JAODTT010052964.1:0-10087 GCA_025400115.1 Pentamera pediparva
GTTATGAAAACATTTGTAACAGTGTGCTATCAAATTGGTTGGTTAATTTGCTTCAAATCATTTGAAGGGGATGCCTGATAGTTTGTGTTCATCATATCTGTCCTCAAACATATCTAATTTACCTCGGACCTTTGTAGCAATTTTATATCGCTGGGCTCGTTTTGCCCAGACTAACATGTGTTAGTTTTGCTTCCTGACATCACACTTACATTGTGACGTACATATATCTGCCACTACATATGAAACATACTTCAATCCGGCAAGGAATCACTACGCAGTCTTGCATTCTCGTTGAACTTCCGAACGTATCTCGACCATGTGCAATTTTTTCAATCGACAACGGGCCGCAGCTATGTATATTAAGGTGCCGAAGTCTATCAATGACCATGATATCAATTGGGCAGCTCCGGCTGTTGAAATAAATAGAGATATGAATTGCAGCAAACATTAACATCGCTTCAGCGGTAGCTCACTGTTTGCTTTCCTAATTTCGCGATGCGGCAATCGGCATGAGAAGCGGAATCTCCGATAACCATTTGTCGGGAAAACAAGATCAATAGTGGATCACACGTCAATTAAACTCTTGCGTATTCCATAATAAAACCTGAATTGTGATCAATTGTAGAAAAATTCAAGTTAACTTACACAACACGTTTCCATGATTTCAAACCTAATTGTAGAACCTCTACCGCTTTAGCACTACTCCTAACCTCGAAACCTTGTAGCCTATAATAACTGTTTAGAAAGCGTATTCTGAGCCCATTTCCAAGAAATGGTAGTGGAACGTGCAGGAGGAGGTGATTTTCGTCTCAACGTCAGAAAACTTCAGAACAATAGCAAAGTTTGTGTCATTCAAAGAATTGGGTTTTATATTTCGTTTCCAGAATAGAATGGGCCCATGATTGACTTTCCAGCTGTGTTGCATATGTCATATATTATATAACATGCATGTTATATTTGATAGATAACGATTACTTCGTGGAAGAAACTCTAGGCAACTGAGGCTAGTCAAACAAAATGGTACAATTGATTAGGTGGCCTAAGTAACATCAACTCGTGGACAGGAGGCGATAATTCATTATTCCCTATTGGCAACCCGAGGAAGGACGCCATCAAGTTCCAGGAGTTGCAGAGATTCGACAAGTCGGCATTCAGCTGCCAACCACTGATGACGGAGGATGCTTTCAACGGAATATGGACCGATTGAACCTGAGTGTTAATGACTTGATTTAACACTCCGTTTCCGATCAACCGGCATTGTCGTTGTTAAGCAGTTTCGACCATCCATAGAAACCTCCGAGAGGCTCCTCTCGCTGGTCCATCCTATACCAATATCCCAGCTCGCAAGTCTTGTGAGTCGAAAACAAATTGATGGCAACAATTCGAACAACAATGGCAGGCCTCGCTGATTCGCAGTTCAAGTCTCTGTTAGGCCTGTTTTATGTATCATGTTTCAGGTCCGCTGTTAATTTTTGCTAACTTCATGGAGCAGGGGTAAAATCACTTTGATCACAGAAATGCCTCACTCCCATGTACCATACGAACTGTATGTAATAAAACTATGTTTACCTAATGTTGTCGGTGTCCGCTAGTCTGGATAATCAGCCTTCGATGCTTATATCTACGTCTGGATCCCAAACACGGAGTAGAAACGGAGCGCGCCGTATGCTAATCATTCACAGGGAAGGGGGCGTGTTTATAGGTAACGTCATATTCCAGCGGCATTGCCAACAGGCCAAGGGATACTCCGCGTGCGCGTATAACTATCATAGTGCGCGTGTTGCTATAGTGCGCATTGTGAGTGCACAAGTTGCGTAACGCGTAGAATGCAGGGAGCTATTATATTAACAATATTATAAAATACAGTCAGAGCAGTCAAAACATGTGTACTCGCAAGCCTATCATGCCTATGCAGCGCACATCACTGAACCCGAGTGGGATCTGTTTCCGCCTAGGCTACTTGCACGTACGACACATTATCGCTTCAAAGACTGAAAACGAATTTTAATGAGTGATTGCTTCGAGATCAAGCAATTTACGGCAGCCATTCTTCAAGTTTCCCGTTCACCTTGTCATAATTATTCTTAGTACTGAACTATTATTACGCATGAATCGGAAGAACGAATAGAAAAACAGAAAAAACGACGTGAAATACGACCGAATACTGCTACCCTCCGGAGTGCTCCCCATCGCGTTTTTTTTGTGATATTCGCACGCATCGATGATTAGCAGTGGAGGAGGCAGGGGTTTTGGCCTATATGCTCCGCCCTTTTTTTCATGAAATCATGACATTTGGTAAAAAATTGCCCCGATTTTTCGTATATAAATGGTTCTAGACGTAGGAGGGTCTCCATATCAGAGCTATGAGTGACGTCACGAGAAGCCACTGCGTCAAGATGATCTAGACCAGGGGCCCGCGTGCCCCTGTAACCACGAACCCTTTGGAATAAGGCGAGCAAATGACACAGTTCATAACGAACGTCATGCGTCATAATTGTATTATTTCGTCTTGATATGTACATCCCCTGAATTAACGAACTAAATTTTTGCGCAATCCCACATTACCTCTCTACCAGTTTACGGCTGCTATGTACGATGAAACCGATTGGAGCTACCCACCCCCCCTCATTGACAGCTCTCCAACCAAAGTATTCGTAGAACCTCGAGACCATGATAAAATATTGAATAACTAAGCACGTCACCCGGTGTATCAAATTGCAGCAGCCAACAATTTCAGCTTGATCGTGAAACATGCCAATAATAAACCGGGACTGAGTGCAGCTTTACATTGAGCAAGAAATTATCCACCGTCTGACAAAAAATGACGACAGGTAAACTCACTGACACTATCCGTTTCCCCCGGTGTTATATTATGTTGACATGATACCGTACACCGTATCATGATATGTTATGACTTCAACGTCATTAAAAGCCCGCATAGATGTATACGTCCAATATACAAGTATACCATGGTAGCCCCTATATACTGGTAGTCGATATTTCGGAACACTCAAGAATGAAAACGGAACGAAATTAACATTTTGCGAATCATCCATATAATATTTGCCACAGATCCTAAATGGAGACTTGTTTTGGTGAAAATAGCACATCAATTGGCGCATGACATCATCAAATGTGAAAATAATCCAGCTTTATCAGTCGTGTGTTAATCATTAATGTTTTTCTCGCATCGATAACTTGGAACACCCTAGCTGTAGTAATGGTTGCGCTATTCTTTTTTCAAATGATGCGGCAAAAAGGTCCATGCATAACGCAGTGTTCTTAATGCACCTTTGCGCGGCTGCCCGCGTTCTATTTTGTCTTCAATTGTTGGCTTACCGGAGGTAGGAATCCGTCTGAAAGGAAAGTAGTACGACCGCACAAGGCGTCGACCTACAAACCTTTAAACTGAGAACATTTGTAGCGTTCACGAGTCTCGCAGAGAATGTTCCATACGCGCGTTGCTTGGGGCAATTCTCATATTCCATAGGGTGTTCCGAAATATCAACTGTTCCGAAAAAGCGATCAGTCACTATAATCACTGTAATCACTAGTCTTGAAACACCATTCACCAAATCATCAGTATTCACCATCATCACCAATTCAAAGTTCATTGTTTCATCTGTTCAAATTCAATATTCACATTAGGCACCAATCAAAGTATTCACAGTAGTGAGTATTCATGTATGAACATAGGCACCTACCCTCTGACTCGATCATCACTTCTTCTGCAGCCCACCAAATAATTGTTTTGATACTATACAGTAACTAGTCAATTTGTCCTACATTAGAGATGGATGCTCCCGATGTTAGTGCCACAAAAATGAGCTATCGGACCAGCAGCTGGGAGGAGCAGGGTTTTGATCCTGGGTGGGTCATAACAAGGACTTCACCCTCTCGTTCCATGAGAGGGACCATCCATATATACGTAGACGATCTCAAGTCATCCTAAAAATTCCCTCCAAAGTCAATTTCCCAGAGAATTGCATTCCAAATTTAGGAAGGTAACACTAACCCACTGTAGATAGGTCAGCAATCTTAGCTCGTTGTTGTTGCGTTCGCCATTTTGTTGACATTTGTGATCATGGGGGCACTAGACCAAAACAAAATGCTCTATGAGGAGCCTGTGGTACTACCAAGTTATGTCTGTATACCCATCGCTTCGTATGTGAGTTTGTTTATAACCAGTCGGTAGCACATGCTTGTAGCGAGCGTACACGTATGAACCGATGGTAAATTATACGCTCTCTATTATAGTCTTTGAAGCAACTGTCATCTCGCAGCACCCTGTGAATAATGGACGAGGCCATCAAAACAAAAATGGTACCATGGTATATCAAAACTAATTTTACATTGACATATCATTGTGATTATATATACAGAATAGATATCGAATTGTGCTGTGACCACTTTTTGTTGTGATGTCATGCCAATGACGCCGTTGCTTTTCTGCTAACAGACAATTTTCTCACGGTGTGCCCACTGCTCACATCAATGGAGCACCCCATGGATGTGGCCACCACTAGTTGAACCTCATTGTCAAAATTGAGAGGGGGGTAGAAGTCCAAATAGCCTATCTTTAGCCTAGCCTAGCCACAAAATCAAAAACTTTTTCATATGGTGCTGAACAGTAACCAAACATTTTGGCAGAAAGCCTGCTGTCATAACCTAGCGCAACTGGTGCATTTATGTGCCCAAGAAGGAATGTAAACACACATGCCACAGTAAGATTTATGATCAAGGATAATTACTTTGATTCACCTGAATGAACGGATAATAACAGTGACCCATCCTAGGAATGAAGATGGTAGACATGTTAGTTGGAGAGTTTGGCTTGTACTTTGCTCGGATGTCGACGATCTTTCATTTGTTGAATAAAATGTTTAATCTTTCAACTCATGAAATATTTGAACCATCCACCAAAAAACATTCATTATCTGTATATTAAATGCGTAGAGACACAGACTGGGTGGAATATCACTGTTTCATGGCATATGTATGCCCAATGTAGGCCTAGTTGGGAGTAATTACTATTAGAATCTTTGCAGCCTCAAAGTCAGTGTATCATTATTTAAACATTCTTTCCTCAATACAGAGGTAGTTATCACTATAACCCACAGCACACAAAATAACCTGCACAGTAGCAGATATCAGCCTCAGAATATTACACCCTGGACTCATTCCTAGCTTACATAGTTGTCTTTTGTAGTCTTGTTATATCAATTGTCTTTCTTCCTAAGTCCTCATGCAACCATGGTTCCATCTACACCATATCGATTTACCTGTGTGATAGTATAGTATACATTATTGTTCAGAGTGTTATTAGTTTGTATCTATATCCTGTGATGTCACATATTGTTCTGCAAGTCTTGTCATATTCATCAAAAATTGGGTCTTTAGTTAGACTTGTCACTTCAACTGATTACTGGGTCATTTCATTACAATAAATACAGCAAGTCATATTCATAAAAAATTGGACTCCTGTCAGACTTGCAACTTTAGACACTTTATCATCTCAATACAAGAAATAAGTGATGTCATATTCATCAAACATGGCGCCGTGAGCAAGACTGTGACCTGAGTAAACATGTTATTTCAATACAAAAGAGCAAATCATATTCATGAAATAGCTGCGCTTGAGTAAGAATTGTGACTTGGGTCACTGTCACTCTGGTGCGAGAAACAAGTCACATTAATAAAAAATTGGGACCCAAACACTCTAAATCAAGTCATATAGAAATTGAGACTCAAGTCAGACAACAGGAAGTACTGGGTAAATATTCAAGACATTGCTCAATTATTCAAAACTTAATTTGTCCACAACTCTGTTTGTGCGGTTCACATGCATAAAGTCACCTAGAAATGAATAAATACCCTAGAGTTGGTCTCTCGGTGAAGATGGCGATGCTCAACCAGTTATTGTTTGTATTCCTAATGTCTCTTGTTGAAATAAATAAGAAGCCAGTTTTCTCTTCAATTATGCTGAATTATCCATTTTGGATCTCCCTTATATTCCATAATGTAATCCTGGGGTATTGAGAAAAATATCAGAAGCAGCTTGGGTTTTCTGCAGTCCTTAAAAAATCACATACAAAGCGGGATTCACACTTTTTGTTGGTTCATCTGGGTATCTTCTTTTTTCGACATAGGTTTATGGAAATCAGCCGGCATTTCTGGTAGGTGTCAAGAACGTGACCAAAGTATAGCTTTGGCTTGCATGAGTCAATTTGAGCAAGCTTCGTATGGTAGACTGTTCAAAACATTGATTGGTGCCTGGGTGATCACTTGGAATGAGATGCATAATGTTTCACCATAGTCTGCAGAGTATTCACTGTCGGTTTTACGATGCGTAGTATGTTTTAGATTCTTGTGTGCGAGTTGTGATTATAAGCAGGCTGTAGCACTCGGGTAATTCCGGAACCACTCTAGTAGTCCACTCGCATCCCTTATTGCCTCGGTCGTATTGTCAAGTTTAATCAACAATCAAGTACGTGAGATTTATTGTTGGATGGTTTAATCAGGACCGTATTGGGAGTATATGCCCTACATCATGTGTCACTTTAGATTATAGTTGGGATGCTTCACTGTATTATCGTGTAAATGAATAATATTGCAGTGTCCTTTTGTGAGGTTACTTGAATTATTGTTCCTCCCGGATATTTTTGCGCCAAGCAACCTTTTATTACCTAGTCTACTTTAGTGATCAGGGTGACATTGATGAAGAATTTGTTTGGGAATTGTGAATGTGTATTCTAACTGATCGGTTGAGACGATTGAGATTAGGGGATTTGGAAGGTGTTGGGGGCGGCAGGGGGTTCAGTGGGGACTTCAGAGATATATGGGGTGGAGTTTGGGATGTGGGTGACTATTTACTTGCATCATCGCTTGGTACCTTGGCAATGCTGTCAGATAGTTTAGTCAAGGTGTACATGGTGGGTCATATATTGGGAGCAGCTCCCAATGTACAAACACATTGTTTACCATTCCCTGGTTATGCTTGAAGCACAGATCTTATTATTGAAATACTCCATCTAAATTTATGTGACTGGGAAAAAAAATCAAATCTGGCACATTTCCTTCGAGATTTCAATAATTATGTCCATTTGTGTGTTTTTGTACAGCATGCAGCATATGGGTTCACAAGATATAAGGTTATGTCATGTTATAGTTACAAATGCAGAAAGAACATGTAGATAGCAGGTACAAAACTATACCCATCTGATTGCACTGACAAAAACAGATATCAGGTACATGACAAGGTACAGTAGTCGGCAGGTAAATAATTTGAGGACCATTTCATTGTACCATATGCATATGGAACATTTCTAAATTGCTAAAGGGTGGTAGGTATATGGAACATTTCCAATTTGTTGACTGGCAGGGGGGTCTGTCACGAGAACAAATTAGGTGCATCATTGACAGCAGGGTCAGTGCTACTCTGGGTCTTGGGGTCATAGACACCTTTTTGAGCAGTTTGGCCCCCCAAATTTAGATAAGGTGTGCACTAAAAGGGTCCAAAAAGAAGGAAAATTGACACTTTTCCCATGAAGTGACAGTGCTCTTTCGATTCATGCACTAAAATCACATGATTGGACCCTAAAATTACGAAGCCAACACTAACCCTGATTGACAGTCATTTTACTTGCGTGCAACCTCAATTTTTGGTGTGTGATTTTCATGCACTTGTGAGTCATATTTTTGTGACAGTGGGTATGTCATTTCCTGTAGTTGTGTGACAATGACTGTCCATTCCCAGGGTTGTGATAGGGGGTGGTACAGAGGACAGCAGCATTGAGTTGTATGAACCTGTAAGTCTTACAGGCCAAATGAAGTGAAAACCCACACTTTCTAGATTGCACCAAATCATTTTGAAACTGACAGTACATAGATGAAACAAGCATATTTCATAATACCCCTAAATCTTGAATTCGAAGTTCCGAACTCATTCCGTTCTTGTGTTATCTATATTAATTGTTTGGGTCTGATGACGTCACAAGGGGAACCCAAATTGATGTTGCTATTCAATTGCACAGTAATTGCTGCTTTTCCATTCCCCCCGGAGTGAAAAGTGCAAGTTCATTTTCATCACTGAAGTCGGTGGAGGCTTGTATCTATATGTTCTTACAAATTCTGTGAATTGCCATTCAAATCTGACTTACCATTCTCGTGTGAGAGAGTTTTGAAAAAGGCAAATTTTGTATTGACTTTGCATTGAGCAGGTATTTTTCTCCCCCTCGTGACGTCACAAAGACATTACGTAATAATGGGGTTGACTCATTTCCACCCCTTTAACGACTGAAAGCCAGTTTGGGGGTTGGATTTTCTTCATACACCAATCGAAAGGAAGCATAATCTCCAAAGTCATGTTCAGCACTTCACTTGGCCTTCAACAGAAAACATTGTTCATAACTGCCCCCCTCCAAGGTTTTACAAGTAGTCGCACCCTCGTAAGGGAGCAGGACTTGTCAAAGGCCGAAGGTCATGTAACATATTTCCTTTAAACTAGCATAGGTGGAAAGAGTGCACGTGAAACCCCACACCCCAAATGTGCATTGCTGCGTCATTTCAATTCAATACGTTTTGGAATTGATGACGTCATGGGGAGTGGGCGATGAGAAGGTTATCCCTAGACTCTACACACTAAATGCTGAGATTTTGCATCTTGATAACAGGAAGACGGGAAGTGATATTTAAAAAGTAATGGATGAGATTATTCTGTCATATTCTGTGAACAATTCTGTCAGTTTTTATCTAGATCCCATCCATGGTTCATTTGTTACATGGTTTCAAAAAGTACATGTTTCCTATTGACTTTGTGTTACAGAGGTTCCCGGGGTCCCCCCATGACGTCACAGCGTGTGTTACACACTAACACTATAACAGTTGCTGCTCCTTTTCGCACACTTATTGGCTGTATTACGAATTGCGGTTTGGATTATTTCAGTGTACTATCCCTAAGGCACAATATTAAATGAAGTCATATTTACATGACCTTTGGCCTTCAACCCTCTCGTTCCGTAGTGGGGACCATTCATATATATGTAGACAATCTCACACCTATAACACTGTGTTATGCTGGGAGGCCTAGCCTTCAAGGTTTTCAGGACCTATTTAGGATCTGGGATATTTACCTTCAAATTATGATCATCATATTCATTATTATGTTCATCGCCATCCTCAAAATCCTCTTCACAGTCAATTCCCCCCATAATTGCAGTCAAAATTTGAAGAGGAAAAAACAATGACTAATTACCATAGATCGGTCAGCAATCTAGGGCTGTTGATTTGCGAAATGTTTCAATATTCGGTATTCGCTACGCGATATTCGAACGAATACCGAATATTCATATTATCTCGAAACAAAATTCGAAAAAAAAGGGGAAAAAAAGAAGGAAAACAATAACAAACAGTCGAAAAACAAATCGAAAACAATCAGAAAACAATAACAAACATATAGAAACAATAGATAAACGATCGGAAACAATCAAGAACAATGAAAAACAATCCAATGAGAATAATTTGTTTCTTCCCAACCTTTTCCCTGATTTTTTCGATTGTTTTTCGATTGTTTTTTATTTGTTCCACGATTGTTTTTGATTTGTTTTACAATAGTTTGTGTTTGTTTTGATTGTTCTCTCGCCTATTTTCAGTTGGTCAGAGAATCATGCAGCCGGATATCTTCAGAGGATGCTTCCCAGGAAGTCTGACGACCGTTAGCAATGGCTGCATAGATGGAAGGACTTACTTTGATACTAATGGACGATTTCCCCCAGGGCTCACGTTAGAAGATGTCGATGGGCGGGTCTGCTTCTGTGATTCCGACCTCTGCAATGGTGGGACAGTCGAAAAGGAAGTTGCATGTGAGTACTTCAGCTACACTGGAACATAAAACACTCTGTAAATAAATGCATATGTATTTGCATATGTCGAATGCCTCTACATCAATATGCAACAATATGTATATAAACTGCTGCTCTGGCAACCTGGCATAGCTTGCTGCTCAAGGTTCGCAGTGCCACAACTTTGGACTCCTTCAAGCGTCTATTGAAATCTCAACTCTTTGTGAGAAGCGCTTTGAGATTCGTGT
>JAODTT010053075.1:0-10086 GCA_025400115.1 Pentamera pediparva
TGTTAGGGCTGTACATATTGGATCCACACTAGAGACTCTGGCAAGTATTTGCCTCCAGTTTCAAATTTCAAATTGCAGAGGGTTGACAGTAGTATCCTCACATGATTGCCCTTCCATGTTTCTATACGATTATATGCCCTTACTAGAGAGAAGAGTTTTTTCCAGTTTTTCCCTGAAGAAACGAATCATTAAATATAATTTGGAATTGAGAAACCTGGAAATTCCCGTCTCATACAGTAGTTGTAACAATAAAACAACAGGCACAATGATGCATCCTCATCAAAAAGCCATGGCCATTTTGATCGTGGATGAGCACCAGCGATGATTGGCCTTCTGTTCTTGACTAGAGCTCAGATGATATCAAGGCAGGGGCGTTACTAATCCCAACCTTTTCCCGGGACCGGCATCTCGCGTCCCCATCCGACGGATCACAGGTGGCTGTCATTTTGAAAGTCGAGGGCCATGTGGACTATGCTTCAGTTATTATTGTGCATTATGAACAGTGATGGAGCCGAGGCCGGTACTTCCGAGGCCGAGGCCACCCCTCCGAGGCCGAGGCATCAGCACCGAGGCCGCACCATCTGAGGCCGAGGCAGGGTCATATTATCGACGGAAAAAATATTTCACAAAAATCATGTCGTGCCCCAAGTTTTTTCGTCCCTTTTCTTTCAGGCATGAATTTAGGCATGAAACTTCACATGTTTCAGTTATTTCGTTGACAAAGTAGGGGGTAAATTATTTTTAAAAAATGATGCCCAGCCTCGGCTGGCCTCGACCAAATTTCTGAGGCCGGGAGGGCCGAGGCCGCAGCCTCCGAGGCCGAGGCCACGCCAATCCGGCCTGGAGGCCGGCCTGGAGTCCTCCAACACTGATTATGAATGAGAAAGGTTGTATTAACACCTTTCAGGTGGCACTAGCTGCTGTGTTGAGCATCAGGTGGGATCCATTGGGGGTTGGGTGGACTGCCTCCCATCAGGTAACAGTGCCCCCTCTCCCCTTGTCTGGGGAACAGTCCGTAATCCTAAATGTTCCTCCATGATTCACCTTTGACATCAACAAAATATTATCAATCATGTCATGTGGTCAACTGGAGCATTCTGGCAGTTTTTCTCAGTAATATTTCAAAGTCACATGTCCTTGATTTTTTTTGCATGACTACATCATCTCAGTTTGCTTCGTTTTTTGTCATGCCTGAACGAAGTTAAAGAATAAACTTGGTGATCACTATTTTTGTGTGTATATATGTTTCATATTTTGAGGGAGTTTACTGTGAATGCAAAAAAAAGAGTTCAATTATGATTTTCATTCTGAAGCCCTAATTTGTATTGGTAGTTTAGACCTGTGGGATTGAAACGTATAATAAAAGGATCTCCTGAATTGTATGTTTCAGCAATTTCTCTATGATTCATTGCAATATATTTTCATTCTGCCATTCCTGCTTCAACTCATCAGTGATCAAACGTGTGTGACAGCTTCCTTGTGACCCTGTCTTCCCGCAGATTTGATTTCAGTTCGCTAACATACTGGACCAGTACGGGTATGTTTTGGGTATCCGGCAGACTGGTGGCGGACTGGTGGAGTCAGAGTCGACGATTGCATTGATAGCCTTCAGGAGTCGAAGATTGAGCACAATAGGCTTGTGCAAATTCCCCATATTGTAGTTCATGCATGGGATTAGTTTAGTGACTGAGCCAAGCCTACTGAATGCCCCAGCAATTTGAGTACAGACTTGCAACAGGGAGGCCAGATAGTTCAAATGTATAACAACCTATCTGGAACCGAAAAAGACAAAATTTTGCCATCATAGTCCTTGTGGCTCAGGTGATGTGTCTCTTCTCACACACACACGTGATGTGATCAAGAGCTGGGAAAACAATCCAGTGCTCCAACAACTGGAAAACTTGCCACGAGTAACATTATAGGACCAGAATTGTACTGGAACTACTATTGTCAGTATCATCATTCTTGCTACAGACAGGAATTACCCAGGGCTTACTCTACTGCCCAATTGAAACTTGGGGGTAGGTAGCAAGGTAGTGTGTGGATGTAGGTGGGGTTCGACTCAGCAGTGCAAGCTAAGGCTGTTCCTCAATAGCACTGGGGTATGGAAGAGAAATGCATATAAGCTTAGCACAGGTTCACGTGAATGGCTGATCACTCTGTTGCAGGATTTCCATTGATCCAAAGCTTGATCGACCTTTGACCTCCAAGATGATGAAGCAACAAATAATCTCCTAGCCACTCCCTAAACTAAAGTGGAAGACCTGAACCACAGAGATCAAACAAATCAGAAAAGTTTGCTGTGTGTGTGAAAGGTCCATGGTCAAACCAGTTGCAGAGGTGGCGACTCCCCTTGTGGGTGTACACAAGTAGTGGCATCAGTTAATAGTGCACAGTTGTTCCTCATGTGTCCTCATCTAGCATTGGGGTATGGAGGGATTGTGGACAAAAGTCACCGGAGGAAGGATCAATGGAAAGGCTGACCTGTGACATGACCTGTGACATGAACTACTACTGACTGAGCAGATCTATAATTTATGCTTTTTGTGACGCCTCTTGTGGGATGCCTCAGGTTTGCATTGTCAACACATCACCTGGCATCATACATTGTTTCACCGCCCTTTGCATAGCTGACTAAACGTGACACAGCAATTGACAGTGCGAACCACTCCTTTGAGTGCGCCCTGGCCACATGATTTAACCTGTGTCACGTCTGGTCAATCCTGCAGGTGAAGTGAGCAGGCATGCGAGCAGCTTGTCAGCCCAGGTAAAGTGGGCTCTGTCTTGTTGTTGTGGCATCTATCCACACATGGACGAACAGGTCTCTCGAATTGCTGGCAGTGATTACATTGTTCTCTTTGCCTGACCAAGGGATCAAACCTTGTATTTTATGCACATCCAAGCGATGTCACGGTATTTGGGGAGGAATTATAACAAAATACACACAAGTCTACAAATTTCACGTTGGGTAACTTCTCTGTGAATGTGCTAGATTCCTCAGTTTCTCTTGTTCCCCCGCCTGCTTCGGAATATACCCACAGTATTGCAGGCCTGCCATGGGACTTGAGAGACAACAGATGATCCTCCAATACCACAGAAGCCTGTTAAGTCTGGACACATAAACATGAATGAAACTAAATATAAAGGTGAACACATAATTATTATTCATCACTCATACAATACAACAATTCTTGAACATGGCTTAGGGTTCATATCTTTTTTGCCGAGGGTCACATATTCTTCACTTCAGCTTTCTTATTCCTTATATTTTTTACTTCAATACAAAAATATGTGTGTTGTCTCACAATAAGGCATGTGGTGTAGTGCCGAGGGGGGACCGTGGGATTCGGTGTCACACAAATTCAATTCAGAAGAAATAGATTTGGAATCCCTGTAGCGAACAAATCAGGACTAGGAACTAAATAAAAACCCAAACGATCGAACAGATATGAAAGAAGAAATCCACTAATTTTGTATCAATGCTACTTGCAGTGTTCTCTGTGTAGTCAAAAGGTGGCATCCATATCTTTCCCTTTGTGATATCACATGGGTGGTGGGATTCTTTATTTGTAAATCAAAATATCTCAAGGAGAAAACATGATAGAACCTCCCAATTTCGGGTGTGGGGTTTTCATTTTTTATCTGCGCAATTTGGAAGGAAGTCTAGCATATGGGCCCCTGGCCTTTGAACCTCCAGGCAAATCATGTTGATTTGTACTGAGCGACATCTACTATAAATTTGCAGTAAAAGAATGCCGATGGATGGTCGATAATGTCACATTGAGAGGAACATACCTCTCTTGAAGCAGCTCAGTAATATGAAATTCTTGTTCACCTCCCCTCCTTTCACACATACACACAAACAGTAATTCCCTATTACCTCCCGAATAAAGAGTCAAATGGAAGATAAATCTTATTCAGAGAAACCTGCACCTAAACATACCACACACCATTTCATACAGGAATATGAAGTATATCTGGGATGTTATTTTATACTACATATTTTTTATTTGTGCTCTGACTGTAGCATTCTCTCTGTCACCACGGTGCTCATGAACAACAACAGGAATGCAGTATTGCCCCTGTATTCACAGCCCCTATAGTTTGAGCCCCTGGCTAACCCACTGGACATGAACGTCAGATGCATACCCCAACCAAGCCGTTTCTGGCACATGTCCCCCATTAACAACATTGTTACATTTGACAAATCATTCTGTCAAATTTACAATTTCAGAATCGGAAGTGGCATTTATTTGCAGATTTTGTGGGTCAGCAGAGGCTGGATGCTAGCTTTGTGAGATGGAAGTGTGGAAACTACGAAGAATCCTACATTTTCAACTTATATCAACAAATGATGTTCACACTTCGAATGGAAGATTATGGACACAATGATACAAAAGTGGTCCTCCTCCAGGTTATCATTCATCTGTACAAATACCCTGAACAACCTCCAATCCCAATAATCTTGGACAAAATGCTTTGGGACACCCCCGTTCAATGTTGGTGTTTGCCAAGAAAAATTATAATCATCTACACATACAAATACCTCACCTCACCCCTGTCAACTACTATGTATGACAAGCATCAAGATCAAACTGACCAATTTTTGCTTGGGGGATGCCATTTTGCGCCAAAATTTCTTATACATACTTTGGGACACCCCCCCCCCCCTCCTCCGTTCAATGTTGGTGTCTGCAACAAAAATGTCAATGACTGCAACATTATATTCATCTACACACATACCAATACCTCTTCTCACCCCACAAACTGCACCCCTATCAACTACTAGGTATGTCAAGCGTTGTGATCAAACTGACTGAATATATTTTGGACAAAAAACTTTGGGACACCCCCGCTCCATGATGGTGTCTGCCACAAAAATGTTCATGACTGCATCATTGTATGGGGGAGTGGGGTTATGTGATCAAAAGTCATCTGCTTCTATGCTATGATGATGCCCACAAGAAACCATTCTTTTTCGGAATGCGAGGTGAAGTGTCCCAGTAATTTTGCCCAAGATTGTTGATTCAAACCATCACACTGCAATAAACAGGTAGATGCAAGTGTTATCGGAGTAACTGAAATTGCCACTTTCTATATCAGTGGCCCAATTGGCAATGTGAGTCAATCATTGCTAAGAGTGATTCAGAACCTGGTGACTCAAATATCCCAACTTATTCTGCACTCATGAGGCAGGCTTGTCAAGTCTTTCATAACAAGAATGATGAAACTTGTTACATGACGAAAGAGATAGCAGCACTCACGAGGCTTCACTCGAAATATGTCAGTCACTGAGGAGCGAACCTGGACTGGTGTTCTGCCACCAGTGTGGCAGTTGGAGGTCGTGGCACTCTAGCAATGTTCGGTTGGATCCGTCTGGGATCATCTTCAGGGAGGACTGCTCTCTGGGAGAGGTGACCAGGGGTGTCCTTCCTCCTTTCGAAGCAGGCTCTCACTAACTCTGGCATGTACCCATAGTCTTTGGATACTTTCACCCTCTGGTGTGACCACTTCTGCGACCTTTTACTGAATTTGACACGGTGGACCGGCTCTCCATTCTGGGTCTGGTCATAGGGTCTATCAAGGTGGTAGTTGTGGTCAATTGCAGCTAAATACATCCGAGTGACAAAACCGGTGTATGCGTAAGAACACCTCTTTGATGCATACATCAGCATATGGTTATGGAAAGATTCCAAATTGCCAGTGTGCTGAAAGTCGGTGTAGTACTTCAAAGTGTTCAAGAATCGCTTCTTGGTTACAACACCTTTCAGAGCTTCATGTGGTTTGGACCCCTTGACCAGCCAAGGTTTGACACGGTCTTCCTGCGACAGAGGCTCGTGATCACACTTGCCTGCGGTGCCATCAAGATTGAGGATCCACTCATGCTCATTCACAACATGATGGAGCAGAGAAAGCCACATGGATTTCAACTTCAATTCGTCACCTCCAGACATCTGACTGCAATACCAGAAGTGATTCCTCACTGCTGGGATCCAGAACACAAGGTCACTGTTCCCTTTCATTTTGGCTTCTGCAGACACTTTCTTCACAATATTTTTTGCGCCATGCCAGACATCAATCTGGTGTGAAACATCACTGTACTTTGGACAATTCTTCATTAGTGCAGTGATCTGTACATGGGCATCAGTCACCACTTGTTTGACCATGACAGTACCCAACAGAAAATCCAATCCTCTCTCAAATCCAACTCTTTCCATGTTGGGGCTTTTACCACCTACAGATCTCACGTCTACAACCTGCAGGTTCAGGACCCTTGACGTGGCAGTGTCCATAAAGCTGTACGTCAAGTACTGGGCGGAGTGCCCCGGGGAGTCATTCCTGCCGTCACCAGCAATGGTTAATGGCCTCCCCTGTACAGAGTCCAGATAGCTTGCCTCCATGCCTCTCCATGTTGCCTCCACTGCAGGTGCAACATAGAGCCTTTGCACTCTGTAGAAAGTTGTACAGCTTATGAAGTGAATCTTACATGCCTTAAAGAACAGTGCAATCTTAGCATAATTGTTGCCAGTCAATGTTACTGCTGAAGCAAAGTGTATGTTCCCCGTGAACATGTTGCAATACCTCGACTGAGAGAACCACTTGCCATCATGCCCAGCCTCACACTTCCAAGAGAAAATCACTGCTGTTCCGATAGGATAACTGTCGTACACAAGTGGTTTCCCACAATTTTCTGTTTTACACTCAGTTCCATGCACGGCTTGTAGAAGCCCAAGAATATTCGATAGGGAAACAATACACTTTGCTTCATCAATATCATCATTTTCTCCCCCTTCTTCTCCAACAGACTCGTCTGCCTCGATCTCCAAATCTTGACCTTGGTCGAGGTTGAAAACCTCACTCTCTGCTGTCTCATTCAGATCCACCTTCCTGTGAAAATAAAATATATTGGAGCATTAGAATAATCCAAATCAATGTGTAATTGTCTCGCTGAGAGCAATGATGATTTTATTAGGGGTATTACCAAAACTAGAATTTAGGAGGGATTGCAGGGGCTGATTTAGGTGGGGCAGGCCCCCCCTTCTGAAAAATGTTGTAATTTTTTTATACGGTTATGGACGAGGGGTGGATAAGAATGAGAAATTTGACGAGAAAGCGTGACTAGTTTTCCTCTAAATTGGTCAAAGGATGGTTAGCAGATCAGAACATTTTTTGATGCGCTGCACGCCTGGTTCTTTCTGAACAGTCCTCCCTCTTTTGGCATGTATGTGCATGTTAAAAAATATTTATGCATGATTTTTGTTTCAGAGACGATTCGAGGGTGGGGGTAGATTGATATAGTACAAGTTCATTTTTATAACTTATTACCTTTTCTGTCCTTCATGTCGCTAATGAATTGTTTTAATATTGTGCAATGCACATGGAATTATCAATTCCCAACTTTACCGCTTAGATGATCTTCCTAGCAGTCAACCTGCAGCCCCCCCCCCCCCTTTCGCAAAATCCTGGATCCACCACTGGATTGTACCAGTACTTGGTAGTTATCAGAGGTAGCTCTGTTCAGTTCATGCTAGTACCATGTGATACAACACATGTTCACTTGTTGATAGGGTTATCTTTCCCATGGGGGTTATGAGCCTGGTCAGTGCCTGTCAGCCACTGATCCAATCGTGTTGAGAAAGTGAGAAATAATTTTCAGAAAGTCTTTCTAAATTGTCACATGACAAAATTGCAGAGTTTTGGACCTTTAGAAAAACAAACCAAGCTCGAATATTTGAAGAGAGCTATATAGTGCAGTTCAGTGACACATCTGGATGCCTTTGTTTATTCATGTACAATTTAAGTTCATAAAAGTGCTTTCAACCAAAAACATTTTGAGCGTTGATGATTTGAGCCTTCATGCCACTGCCACATAGTCCTGTGGAACTCCCAATAATGTCACTGTACCTTGTGGGCATGTGGCGGCATGTGGCCCAATCTCGCCAGGTTATGGCAAAGACTTCAAACTGTTTAGAATTGTAGTGCACAACTGGCGTAAAACTGTTGTTCGCATCTCTTCACAGCTTGTGGCAAATTTATCGAAGCATAATAGCTGCGACTAGTCGCCTGACCCAATTTTATATGCTATGGGCTGGTTCATGTACTGTACCATTTGCTTATAGCAGGACGATCACCCAGTAACAGCTAGCGAGAAGCGACGGCGTCATTTTCATGTCATCACAAAGAAAACAGTCTGACAGGCAACATTGCCACCTTACATGCTTACGGGAGAACTAACATTGGCCTACTTTTTATTACATGTTTTAGATTCTGTCTTCCATATCTCTAATTGATTTGAAAGAAACTTTTACCTCTCTGCATGGGCTGATTGTTTTATCTACTGCTCAACCTATGCTGTCCTCTTGCCCTGATTCTGACGACGGAATCACATCTACACTTATCTAACAGCATAATTTTCGATATACCCGTGTGCAAACCTTTTCGTAAATGGACTTGTCCATTATTCACAGGGGGTTGGGATGACAGTCCACCTGTAATGATTCTCTCATAGCGATTGAACAGGACACTGGTGATATGCTATATGGTCACAATACATATTGTGAGTGCACATCTCGTGCAAAACTCACAGAGACTCGTACATAACTAGCTGGTTCTTGTGACAAGCCCACAGAGATCTCGAACAGATGTCGCACCAACTTGTAAAAAAATGACCAAACATCTGCAATAACTCTTGGTATGTCGTGTAGGATTTGCATAGTTCTTGTACAACACTAAGGCAAACTCGCTGCACTTTGGCGAGTTATAACTTGTGTAAAACTCGCTACAGTGTGACAGGGGCTTTACCGAATGTGATTGGCTTTTTGTACTCCTCAAAAGAGAGCAACAAGCAAGGTGTAATGACCTGACCCTGAAACACAAGTATGAATCATCTACAACTTTGCGTTCAACAGTTGAAATGTTTGCAAGGTTTCTAGGCTTCAACCCATCTCATGCTGACCTCAGATGACTGTTAACACGACCCCAAAACAATAAAGACTATTTACTTCTAACATTCTAAGTAGGAACCCACTACACCTTTGTGCCTAGAGGTTACAGTATGTGATCACAAGGTTTGCAGACTAACTTATGACTCCAAACAATAGGGATTGCAGAATCAATATACTCAACCTACAAAGTGAGCATGAATATACTGTACCTTTGCATTCAACATTGATTGTGTTTTAAAGTTTCTGAGATGACCTCTGGTGACCTTGGAAATGATCATACAACGCACCCAGCTACAGGCAAGCTTGACAGTTGACACACACACAAACACACACCCATGCACTCTGAAGCTCTTCTTGATACATGAAAAGAAGATCAGAATTGCATGGTCATAAACAGGGGCGGCAGAACCGGGGGCCAAGGGGGCACGTGCCACCATTTTTTTCAAAAAATGCTAATATATTGTCATTTTACACCACAGTAGTGCCCCTTCGCGGACATGTTGTGCCCCACCCCCCACTTTTCAGAAGCTACTGCCGCCCCTGGTCATGAATGACATAATATCTATGTTACTGTATTTTTGCAGAGGGTGTACACAGACTACATGTTGCTCCATGTATACAGTATCAGCCATTTATTGCTATACCTTACTTCCTCTCTCTCACGGTCTCACCAGGTGACCTGCCTAATGTCCCTACTGTACGTACCCACTAACCGACTCCTTTGGAGTCATAAGGTCATCCGGTTGAAAGTGAATGAGGCCTTCTTCTTCGTCACTGGTCAATCTGTTATGGAAGAAAACAAGAATTGGATAAACTATAATTGATATAACTAGAGCACCAATAGTGCTGTAGCTCAAACCGTGCAAATGTACCAAAGATGTGCCTTCGCAGAGATCAACTAAAGGGTAATGCATTTTGGACTATTTGCAATTTTCACATATATAATTGCCCATCACGCCCCTTTATTGACATTTTATTTGAACTCCCTGAACAAGCTGGAGGTACCACTAGACAATGATAACACTGACCACAAATTTCTATGAAAGCACCCTCAGTAATCTAATGACCACTGACCCATCAAAGTGGCATAAGGGTATTCAGCTGCTGTCAAATAAGTTGCAAGCGCCCCCAGTTATATCAG
>JAODTT010053186.1:0-10086 GCA_025400115.1 Pentamera pediparva
TAAGGAATTATCTACGTTGTCCAGGTGTGACGTCACAGGTTATTGCGCAATCGGGACTTTCCCTAATTTGTGGTGGAAATAGACCAGACTTCAAAGGTACCTAAATCTGCGAAGGAACATCGTATGGAGATGGGGTTTGGACCTTTTAGCCTGATTTTCTATTGTCTACAATATAAGCTCTGATATATCAGACCCTGCAGTTGTCCTTCAAAGGTCCGCAACATAGAACATGGGGGAAATAGGGTGTCCTTGATTTCTCACTGTTCTTTTTTCGTTGCAGAGATAAGGCTTGTATCCGGCAATCCCACCACTCTGCAACGAGGACGGGTCGAGATTGTTATCAACAGCCAATGGGGTAGGATTTGTGGAGACGGCTGGGGAGTGACCGAGTCTAATGTCGTCTGCAGGTAACACATAATTTGGTTGAAAAGGGAACAAAAAGCCAGTTTCACCTTCAGTTTCACTATACGGCTACGTGAATAGGTATGTGCATGATAGATTGGTTAAAGACCTGGCTCTGGTACATGTGGAAAAGTGTCTGACCTGACAACAAGTAACACATAGTGTGCCAACGCAGTGAGGAGATGCTCATGAATTCATTAATATCGGTATAGGTTCGTGTGTAACGTATTCGTTCGAGCTCATTAGTTTTGTGAGGTTGGACTATAGTGCTTGTATGTGTCCGCTACAAGTTCGCGGTGGCGGGGCGGTGTTGGGCTTGATATTTTCATGGGCGGGGTGGGGTGCTGGAAGTTTTCTATGTAAGCGGAGCGCGACCTTGGTTAGCGCGGCGCGTACAAGGGAAATGTTAATACCCCCAGATCGCCGGATGACTACAACTGGTGTCTGCAAGGTGCTTCTTGTCGTCTCCTCCCACACTACGCATGTGGGTTTGGGTTGCGGAGAATGTCCGCGATATCCACGATTCAAGCCTGTCAAGAGGCATGCAGCTTACAGAACATTGGGTGCCTTGACTGAACTCGGAAGTCAATGCCATTGTGCCACTTTACACTATTCTAGGCCTGAAGTTAGATTGGCCATTATTCAATTTAGCTTGATGGTTGAAACGAAAGCAGAACAGTTTACAGGGAAGGCATGAGGAAATCATGCTACAATTTGCAATTTGCAACTGGCCATGTGAAACCTGTACACACACCTGTACACTTCCAGTGTGTTGATTGAGAGTGGCTGTGATTGACCATTTTCACCTCTCATAATCTGTCAGAAACTTGTCATGGCTTGATGATTTTCGATCCCACTCAAAATTAACCGCCGATCGACTGAGGGTTTCGTTTCCTTCGCAAAAATATGAGACGGATTTTATTTTAATGAAATGTGTGTGGAATGTATAACTACAAGTTTGAGATTTGTCGTCATTCGTTGTTGTCAACGTCAATATGAGTCAGACGAAAGCTAGGCCAGATTTCCAGTGTGGGCGACTGGGGGCGCGGCACTTTCGTGTGGGGGCACGGGGCGTGCGCCCCACGCTCCCCCGTTGCTACGCCACTGCAAGGTCGCACCTGCAGCTGCTGTCATTGTGCGAGGAGTTTTACGTGAGCAGCGACGCAATGAATGTTTATCCAGTGACCAGACACCTAAGCCGGTCCCTACATTTCGTTTTGTAGAACAATCCCAAGAAGGGGAAACTGCTTTAAAATATTCCGAATACTACAGTATACCCGCGAAGTGGCCAGTCGATATCAGGCGTTGGGAAAGCCAACATATTCACGGACAAGGAATCGTTGGAAGCTATATTTGTTTGATGTTCTTAGTTCCCCTTCCTGTCAGCGTATCAAGATGTATTTACACAAGAAGTCAACGCATACGTACGTCGACTGAGAATGCCCAGAGAGTGTTCGAACGAGTGAAGTCACTTACGTATACATGATATATGAACATCCTTCACGGGGGTAGGCCGGACTGAAGACTTTCGGTCTGGTGGGGTCCAACGGGAGTGCAGCCTTTCCCTTTTATCTCCGGATGGCCGAAGATGTGCGATTTAGTGCAACATAGCACGCCTGAAGTCCTACTGCGTTTTGGAATATTTGAACTGTCACCTGCCCTTAGTTGTAAGTTGGGGTTTTACATGTGCTGACTGCTGAGCGTCGAGGGCAGTCAGTACTCTCCGTCGGGGGTTGGATTTAATCCTACCTACTGCTAGTCTGTTGAAATGTTGAAGGCTTTGTGGTTCCGATCATGGTAACACGAGTGTATCATGTTGAAATTATACTCGATAGGATGTTGTGACCCATTTTGATGATCTCTCGGGGAATCTCAGCGACTTACCAGAGGTATCGCTGATCAGTTTATCAAGTCTAAAGTATGATCGTTGTGCAGATCTTACACAACGCATTTAGATTGAATGTTACAGATTACAGCCTAATTCAGCAATGTTGTATTTATTATTTGATCCACCCACAGGCAACTCTACAACAGCACATCGAAGTCACACATTCACAACTTTGGAAGTGGTGCGGGCCCCGCATACCTTTGGAACATCCAGTGCTACGGAGACGAAACCGCTATCATGAATTGCAACATCTCGTTCATTGAAGAACAGCAGTGCGATGGGCACGATGCATTTGTGGTATGCACAGGTCTGTACAACAGCACAAATTCTGACTATGAATTCTTTATAAATATGTTGCTGTTATAAGTGTTGAGCACGACCAGCAGTAATGAAGGGCGTGTTTTCTACACCAACCTTGAATCCATAAGGTCCATTCATTCATTCGGTTCTTCACTTGACAATATTGGGAGAACGCAACCCTGGCAGAGCAACACTGCATAGGCTAGGCATTTACTGCCAATAGAATGCAAAAGTATGTTCAATAAAACATGCAGCATGACCACGGTTACAATTGGACCGTGTACTCATTATAGGGGACAAGCTTACATAGGATGAACTTTATCCCCTCGTTGTTGACTTGTCATGTTTACAAAATGTAGATTGATTAACCAAAATATCAAATTTTCCATTTGTTTCCAAAATTAACATTTCCGAGCACAGTTGGGGTTTTGCACTTATCATTATAAAAAGCTTCATACGGTACCAAATGTTTGCCTGAGAATTGTGAATTTGTCATGTTTATGAGGTATTTAGAATTTGACCTCAGAGTTCATTGAATAATCAGTTTACCGTATTCGTTTAGAGAAAAGTCCATACTCAATTTGACCTTCATTCAACCAGAATGGGGTGAGCTTTGACCTGACCGAACAACAATGAGAACCATGTACTCACTTCCCGAAAGTATCTTTGTTTAGGTGGTCTTCGCATCGCTGACGGGCCAACCCCATTGGAGGGGCGTGTGGAGATCTTCTATAATGGACAGTGGGGCACCGTTTGCGATGACAACTGGGGCCTGAATGACGCAAGGGTTATATGTCGACAACTAGGCAACTACGAGGTTATGGCTGCCAAGTGCTGTGCCACCCACGGGTACGGGATGGGACAAATTCTGCTGGATGAGGTCGGGTGTACCGGGGAGGAAAACTCACTGGAAGAGTGCCCTCATGAGGGTTGGGGGACCCACAACTGTCAGCATAGCGAGGATGCCTCTGTTGTTTGCACGGGTAAGCAATGCAAGACAAATATATCGTAGCCGCTTCGGTGGAGTATTGGTACTATTGTGTGACCAAGTAATAAACAGTATAGAATACAAAATATTTCATTTTCTGATCAAGTTTTGTATTTGGTTGAAGGCTATTTAAGGTCCATTTCGACCTGGATTATACAATTTCGGGCCTAATGAGTAAGAATAATATCACCGCGCAGGTGCTGAGAGCGCTTTTCAAATGTCACCCCACATCGTAGAAATCAAACAGGTACGCCGAAAACCCTGGAGAGTGAGTTGCGGCAATTATATTTTAAAGGAGAAAGGCTAACCACTCACGAAGCTTTTGATTTTCACTCGTTAGCTTGTGTTGGCATTCGGATTGCCATATAGGAATTACACATGCCATGTATGTGCTCTATACACATCTTTGCTGCCAGCCTTCGGGTTCACAAACTTCTCAAAGTGAGGCATTGCACTAGTACAAGCGTCAGCCTGGGTCTTTTTCTAAAGTTGTTTTAATCAGTAATTCTTCCTCCTTGTTCACTATTTGTCATATGACTCTTTTCTTCTATTTTTAGCATAGGCTGTTGGTAATTCCCAATAGTTTTCTCACAGACGGCTGTTCATTAATTGTCTGTTATGGGAAGGATAAGGTAATAGTCTGCCAGGGTTGTGAGATGTGGGTAGAATACCAAAAGTCTGGATTTAGTTTCAAGAGGGTGAGTTTTGAAAAAGGCAGATGGTTATAGCAATAGTTGTAGGAAGTGTCTCAAAATAGCGAAGCTAGAAGCAAAAGAGGTATGTGAGTGTCAGTGGGAGGGGGTTAGGACGGGTGCTGTTGTTAGGGCATCAGGGGGAGCCGCTGAAGCCAGCCTTGCTACTAAGAATAGTTTTATAGTGTGTTGGCGGTGGGGGCGGTGCGGGGGGATGTCGGATGGCGAAAGGGCGGAAGGGATTGCAGGGGAGAAGCGGCAGTTAGAGTCGTTGGCTCCGGCAGAGGTTGGGGGTTGTGAAGGTGGACTGTGGGGGAGAATAAGGTGAAAGGGAAGTGTTTGCTTGTAGGGGAATCGTCCAGTATGTTTGATCGTGCGTTCAGTCGCGTAGATATGCTGGAGCGGACGCATATCTGCCTACCGGGTGCAGGGGGGAGGACGTTAGTGCGAGGTTAAACATGATCGTGGGGGACGAAGAATTATCGTTCGTCGAGATAGGTACTAATAACCTTCGGAGTGACTGCCAGGACGGCCTAAGATTCCGGTTTAGGGAGTTATTGAGTAGGCTGAAGTCTACTAGGTCGAAAGTTGCGATTTGTGGTATTCTCCCCAGGTTTGACAGTCGTGGTACTGATAGGACAATAGCGGGCCTCAACAGGTGGTTAGAGTTACAGTGCGTAGGATCGGGCAGTTATTCTTCGAGGTATCGGTGGCGGAGCTTTGTTGTATGTGAGGTCTTACTTGAATATCGTTGTAAATGTTAAATTTGTCAACTCAGTTTGGTGTGGAAATCCTTCGAACGCATCAGGTATTCCCAGATCTTTAACGGTTGGTGTTGTCCACCGGTCTCCTCACAGATCTGAAAGCAATGACATGTTATCCGGTGAAGAAAAGTTCCTGGTAAAAGTACAATAATCAGTAGCGATTTCAATCATCCAGATATTTCTTGGTCTGATGGTAGTAGTGGTAGTCATGGTTCTGACTTTTCTCAATGTTTCCCAGGATTGTTTCCTCTCTCAGCATGTACATTTTCCAACCAGAAAGCATGGATTTAGTTTTGAGTAGTGAACCCGATGCTGTGGATAACGTTGAATGTATAGATAAGCTTGGTGCAAGAAGCCACGATATTTTAGCTTTCGATGTGTCTGATTATATCCCACAGAGCGTAGAGCTCGTTCCTAGTTTTTGAAAACCGATTTGGATGGCATTTCTGAGTTTCTGAGTGAAATCAATTGGCCTGAATTGTTAGGAGGTTTGCATGATGTTGACTCATGGAATTGTTCCCTTGAGAAAGTTAGCGAGGTAATGGAAGTTTACGTTCCGTGGAAGAAGCGTCGCAAAAATAATAAAAGGCCTGGCTGGATGAGATGGGAGGTTTTTCTGGCCGTTAAACGTGAGTTATGGTTCCTTGTTTGACTCAGATCAGTTAAAAGTGCAGCAGAAGCTACCCCAGCGTTTAGTTTCTGGTGCTGAGCTGGATTTCGAGAGGCAGATTGCTCCTAACAATAAAGATAATCCTCGTGCGTTTTTCACTTATGTTAGGTTTCGTCAGTTTTCACTAAGGAGAACTTGGACAATTTTGGTGACCTCGTTGTTGGTGTGTATTAGTATTAGTGATGTGGTGTGTTCGCCCAATTTAATAAAGGAGAAACTGCAGAAGCTGAAAAGTAGTAAAGCTCCTGGTCCGGACGCAGTTTACCCTTCCTTTCTGAGGAACTTTGCCGACCAGTTGTCTGTTCCATTAGCTATTGTTTTCAATGAAACTCTGCAAGGATGTGTTGTTCCGGATGATTGGAGGAGAGCAAATGTTTCTCTCATTTTTAAGAGAGGCAGTCGGTCTCTTCCTTACTGGTGATGTCTGTGAAGTGATGGAATCAGTCATTCGGGATCATATAGTCAATTATTTCAATGTGTATAGTCTGATGCGGAATTCTCGGCATGGTTTTAGGAAAAAGTCGTTCGTGTTTGACTAATCTCTTAAAGTTTATGGAAGATGTTACTTGTATTGTTGACAACGGCAATGCTGTTGATATAATTCTCCTAGACTCTCAAAAAGCTTTTGCTAAGGTGCCTAATAGGCGTCTCTCGCTCAAATTGGAGAGTTGTGGCATCGATGGCAATGTTCTGAAGTGGATTCGTGAATGGCTTCACAATAGGGAGACACGGGTTGTCATTAATGGGCGTTCGTCTACTTGGCAAAAGGTAATTAGTGGTGTCCACCAAGAATCGGTTCTCGGGCCATTACTCTTCCTGACGTATATTCACGATCTTGAGGATATGTGCATTCCGGAGTTCAAATATTTGCGGACGATACCAAGTTGTATCGGGAGGTCGCTTCGAATGATGATGTCGCATTTTTTCAAAAGGATTTAGATATAATCTCCAAATCGTCTTTCGATTGGCAAATGGTTTCCAATGCTAATAGGTGCAAAGTCTCCGAGGAAAGGTAATTGGATTCTTGGCCTGATCAAACGTCACTCCAGTTTCCTTGACAACGATATTGTTGTCAGGCTGTCTGAGTAACTGGTGAGACCGCACATGGAGTATTCTATCCAAGTGTGGAATCCTCACTTCTCGAAAGATAAGCAGCTGATTGAAAATGTTCAGGGCTACTAGATTAATTAGTGTGCTGGGTGATTTATCTTTCGAGGAAAGATTGAGGCGTCTCGATCGATAATTCCGGGTGATTTTATTCAGGTTTTCGAAATTTTCCATGGAGTCAGTGGCCCTCCCTACCTTCGACCACTTCTTTCAGTTGTCCAAGGTTAGTGCAAAAAGGGGTCATCGCCTCAAGTTCCGTGGCAAACGCTGCAAGTTGTATATTCGTAATAATTTCTTCTCGCAGAGAGTGATCAATGAGTGGAATATTCTTCCAGAATATGTTTTTCTATCTACGAGTGTGAATGCATTAAGGAATGGTCCTGATTTGTTTTTCAAGAACTGTGGGCGAATTCTTCAGGCATTGGGGTCTTTTTCGCTTTCGGGTTGTTGTGGCTTCGGAGTCGTTTATGAGGATTTTGTCCTTCCTGACCCATTTTCACTCAACTAAACTAAACCTACTGTATGGAATCACCATCATTCTACTTCAAATGTTCATCCGTATTGTCAGGTAAAAACGTTGTCCATACTCCCATATTTGGGCAGGTTTACGTGGGAACATTAGTCTCTGTAGATGTATGATGACCTTTAATTCATGGGCAACATATATGCCAAGTTTGGCTATAGTGACTATTCTCATTGTCAACATTTTACTCTAACAAGCTTTTTCAATTTCGATTACAATTCACTCATGGTCGCGAATGGCCTTGACTCAGGGCCTGTAACAAAATATTACTTGAACGTGATACTTAACGAGAACTTGAGCGATTGCATCCGTTAGATATTTCTTGACAGACGTGTGAGCTTCGACCTCTCCTGACCATGAACGACCATCAACTGGTGCCAAAAACACCGTACGTGCTTATTCTATTTTCATTTGCAACCCATAAACTTGATCTCTGATTCAAACTTGCTAACATGGGTTAGACATCGTGCTCACATAAAAATGAACACATATACACCCATTCTTGCGCTCCCGTACCCACACACGATCACACATACATACGCACACTCCCGTAACTGCATATATTCACAGTGCCTCCGGCAAAGAATAAACATGCGAATAGTGCTGCTACCTAAACCAGAAGATACAAACCAGGATGCCATCACCATGGGTTCTCATTGTTCTTCCTCTCTTGCAGACATCAGGCTTGTGTCTGGCAATTCTACCACTCTGCCACAAGGACGGGTCGAGATTGTTATCGACGGCCAGTGGGGTAGGATTTGTGGAGACGGCTGGCGAGTGACCGAGTCTAATGTTGTCTGCAGGTATCAAATAATTTGGCCAAAAAGTAACGAAACACTATGTTTGTTATGATGAATGTGTGGATGAACTTGCTATGGTGTGTGGATAAACCATATGACCTAACAACGGATAACGATTAATGTGTCGAAGAAGTAAGGAGATGGTTAATAATAATCCATGTCGGTATTGGCTTGTGTGTAATGTATTCGTTCCGAGCACAATTAATCTTGTGGGGTTGGAATATCGAGCTTGCATGCATTTGCTGCCAGTTAGCACCTGCCGTTATTGTGCGAGGTGTTTTACAAGAACGGCGACGCAAGGAGTATAGATCCAGTTACAAGATACCTAAGCCTATGCCTACATTTTGTCTTGTAGAAAAATCACAATAAAGGGAAATTGCTTTGAACTATTCCAAAGACCACTATATATTAGAGAAGTGGCCAGTCCACATCAGGCATTGGGAAAGCCAAACTATTAACTGTAGAGGTATCGATCGAAGCTAATCAAATTTGATGTTTCTCTAATTAGTCCTTCTCCTTTCATATAGTTCCAAGAGTGGTCCTGTCAGTGTAGGAAGATGTGTGTACCTTGGCATAAATAGGGAAAAGGGGAACCCTAATTACGTCGACAAACAGAACTGTCCGAACAGTGTTTGGAAGAGGGACGTCTCTGACTATGCACGTTTTTTCACTTTGATTCCTTTGATGTTTTACCAGTTGGTCTCTAAAATGCATTTCTATGACAATTGGCATATGGGGGTAGTTTTCAGCAGGGTGGAACTAAAGACTGATTGTCAATCAGGTGGAGTCCAAGGGTAGTCTCGCCTTTCCTTCGAATCTCCAGATAGCACGCCTAAAGACTTATTTCGTTTTGGAAGTAGGTTTGCATTTTCACCTGGTCTCAGATGTAGCGCTCTAAATGTGCTGACCGATGCGCACAGAGGGCAGTTAGGTATCTTCTTTGGGGGAGGCTCTAATCCTACCTACTGCTAAGTCTGTTCAACAATTGATAGCAGTGTCGTTCCGTTTGAGTAGTAGAGGTGCATATCATCGGATGCTGTGACCCATTATGTTAATCTGTTAGCGAATCTCGGGCACTTACCAGAGGGTAGCACATGTGTCTTATGTTGAAATGGGAATCTGATATAAGTTGTGACTAATTATGTTAATCTCTCAGAGACTCGCCAGAGGTATCTTTGATGGGTATCTACCATTATGTCGCATAATCACGTCTGATGAACGATCGTAAAACATATGAATGATGTTCCCACGACCACCCAAATTACATGACCTCATGTGGTGCCCTAAACCCACAGATAAGAAATCATGCATCTTGATGACATAATTGCGGCTAGGAACAACTAGGAGCGACTGCAGTATGGGGGTGGTGGCTCTATCTCCAGAACAACCTTAGACGTCTACCCAATTTTGCGTGAGCTGTAACCCGGGAATGTGTAAACATGGTACAATAGGACACTTTGTGTGGTTGATATACAAACATCATCCAATGGTTTTATAACTTGGGATAGATGTTCTATAGTTCCAAAAAGTCGTGTAGATTTCACAAAACGTATTTGGAGTGAATGCTACAATTTTTGATGCATGAAATATTACTTCGGATAGAATAAATTTGACGTTCATAGCAAATTTAAGCCACTTGCGAATTCAATCATTTATACGTATCCATGATCTATATTCATCATTGTATGCATTATATCGTCTCCTTTTTCGCGTAGTGACGAATATGCGAAAAGTTAATTTCGAGGGATCGCGGTTTGAAGATCTTAGGATTCTGAAAAGGGTAAATCAAATATTAAGCAACGATACACTCACAGAATGTTTTACATAACTATGTAAAATAAGAACTCCATAAGTTTTAAGTTAAATTTCATATCCATATAAAGTAAGTCTTGCGTTAATTATATGTAAATTTCACCTCGTTTTCGTATTTTTTACAAAGTGAATTTTTATTT
>JAODTT010053297.1:0-15256 GCA_025400115.1 Pentamera pediparva
GCTTCTTCAACAGTGGTCTTACCAGAGCTTGCTTGTGACGTTGGGGCACAGTTCCTGTTTCTGTAGATGTGTTCACGATGTTCACGAGATCATCGACTACCTCCGGTAAGCACATGTGTCTTTAACAGTATAGGACCTATAAAATGGGGTTTTTATTCGAAGCAAGTGACATAAGTTTTTCCTTTATACACATAAATATAGGCCTGATGGTAAAGACGATCATTTACACTATATTTATTTAATATTACAGTTTTGTGTTGGTCATGTGCCCAAACGTATACTATAGTTGAGAAGCTTCCCGATGATTCTGAGTTGTGTTTTCATATGTATTCACACTTTTCTGTTGTTTGCGTCACGTGTTATTGAATCATTTTCGCTAAGACGAGCCTGGACTAACGTGGAATACGCAATCCTAACCATCTGGATCCTAAACATATTCACAAGACACGTGTTCGGTGAACAGAGAACACTTGCTGTGAATGTTTTGTTTCTCACGGATCAGGCAGGTTGCCCCTATCCGTCCCCGTCTCTTCCGGCAACCCGCTTGTCGTTAGGCACCATGTACTGTTGGCGGTATTTCAGAATGTAGCGAAGTAAGTAAATGTTGGAGTGCACTCTTCGTCTCTGTACCAGATGATAAATGGATACCGTGATTATAGCCTCCCGTCCTCTATGAATTGGTTCCCAAACGGAATTTATTCGATTTTTCGGACGAAATAATAATAATAATATTTTCAAGCGACAAGTTTGTCCAATCGTTTCTGAAGATATCATACCTTCCTCATCACACAGTGACTGTAGCATCCAAATAGCTTCATAACAGTAACCACTGCAGTGAAAATATGAAGATTAAACCGATATCTAGGCTAAATACACATACAAATAGAAGAATATAAAAAAGTGACTTATTAACTTCGTTTGTGAATGCTGAATTTCGCTTTTCTCCTATTGAGGTTCAGAATGATATAATTTACTGTGTTGAGTGTACCGTGTTTGTCGCTTTCGCATTGTCACCACAATAAAGGTAGGATCGCCATAACGCCACAATGAACTTTGAAGATGAAACTTCGTAGGAGTGGTGTAGGACAAATGATCCAATAACCAATCTATCACTAATAGGTTATACAAGTCATGTGTACAATTAATACGGAACACCAGGATATTTATAACAGAAATGCTACAACGAAAATCGGGACCAACGAATGACGCCCAATATTTGACTGTTTAGGCCCACACGAATACCATGGACAGATAGGTAATAATGGTGATTTGTCGTTAATTTGTAAACTCATAGGTGACTTAGATCGCCTTTGATTGGTTACTATACATGGAACAACACGCAGTATGGTCGGAATATGAAACGAGTGGAACATAACATGCAACTGACCGAATACACAGGGACAAGTCATTTGCACATTTCCAAAATCTAACAGCAAAAATTGAGAACAACAAATGGCGCACAATATCTGACCATTTATTCACAAGGCACTGTGCGCACACTCGCAGCGGTGTCGTCGCGTCAAGCTCCGCCGAGCATTGCTGGACGTGGCGGTCATATCCGGCAGTCTACTACCAGTTTCGATTGGCGGGTAAACGAGGGAGAACGTGTGTGAAGACTGCTCTCTGGTGTGATGGTCATGAGATTAGCACTCTCTGCTGCCTCTCCGTCGCCTTCTCGAAAATAACCTGGGACTTAAAGAGTTAAGCCCACACAAATAATTCGTAACTCAAAGCTTACCTAGATCGTCATTGATCGGTAACTACATCAAACAAAACGCAATGAAAAGGAACACAAGTCATTTGCACATTTCCGAATACATTGACACATTTGCTGTTCTGTAAATAGGCATACTTGGTGAATGACGAGACATACAAATGAAATAAGGTAACGTGTGTGAGACATTTTTCTAATTAGGTTTTGTGGTATCAATACTCATAATTGCATGATTGGTAACGGAAGAAATAGTTCTTTGGGCAGGACTAGGTCAAACAGGGTTGCCGAACATGGTTCAATATGCCAAGTCGACATTGCAGTCTTCTGAAGTTTCGGGACACAACCAAGGCCCCAGCATGTATCGGATTATTCATCTCGGGAGTTAATAGCTCGATCAAGCGTACTAGACAAATTCATTCCCAGAAGGCGTCGGTAACTTCACTACTATCTGCACAATGACCTTCCTCTGGGAATACTGAGTTAAATGAACGTAAGAGCGTCGCTTTTTACGGCGTCACAGGGAAATTGCGCATGAAATGAAGACCTCCTTTGACCATTCCCTACATTGACGGACTGTGAACCGCGCAAACACGGCAGTTCATTTCAACGGATCTGGCATTTCATTTTGATTTATCACTGCCAGTAGGATTACATCTAATAAAATGGTCCGGCTCCTATTGGAATGATTAATATAACAAGTGTAGCCTACTCAAAATATAAAACCTGTGTATACTGATTCCACTCTTAGAAACAAGACAGTCTTGGCACTCAAATGTATTTTCCCACTGGAATAAGATATCAAGCGAGGCTTTCAATCACGATGTATGTCCACCATTCCAGAAAGAAGAAAGTAAACTCAACTCTCACAAAAATAGTATAAAAGAGAACTATTTCAAATGGGTAATGAATGAGATGGTTGGCGGCTGGTGGTTCTTCATCTCCAATGATATAATTGGCTTCATGGCGATGCTGCGAGTCATAGTGAGATTATACGTGGCTCCTGTTGTAGAATGAAGAAAGTAAAAGCAACTTCCAGAAAAATAGTCTAAAAGAGAACCATTTTGAATGGGTAATGAATGAGATGGTTGGCGGCAGGTAGTGCATCGTCTCCAGTGATATCATTGGCTTCATGGCGATGCTGCGAGTCATAGTGAGATTGTACGTGGCACTTGTTATAGATCTCTACCTTGATGAGTCGACACTAAAATAGCTCCTGTTGGGATCTGTTACCCGCTGAACTGGTGGGTGGTGGTTTGCGAAATGCAAAAATTCGGTGCAGGTTAGATGTACGTGCACCAATACAGGGGATATCAATGTTAATCACTTCTTCTACACTGAGGAGGTAAACTACCACTGCCACTTCATTTCCGTCGGCGAAATCCTGGCGCCGCCCTTGTTAACAGCCTAATTATGTGGCAAAAATAAACCAATAGAAAGATGCCAAATTACCCAACGAGAAGGAAAATGAATAAAAAATAAAGTCAACAATTGGTTAGAATCTTAGACCATAATTTCATAGCAAGAAAATATTCCATCCAGCTATGTAGTTTACCTAAATTGATGGCATCAATATATTTCTGTTATCTAACTAATCTATTAAATATGCTGATCACTTCCCCAGAAAATAACCTTTTCAGGATGGAGTAGCAATCAAATAACCGACAGAGATGGCGACAAGTCTCGAGTTAATTCATGCAAGTCTCAAGTCACGCAGTTCAGCTGCAAGTCATGTCACAAGTCATTCAACATAAGTCAATTGCAAGTTGTTTCAAAATAATGATTAAGCAGCAGAACAAAATAATCGCGACGTGTGGGCAGCTGGAGGAGCTGAGTTGTAGGTTTCATTCCACGTGATATGTTTTTGGAAATGTGTACTACTTGCATGCATGTCCTGAATATGTTGTCAATTTCTGTTGAGGATGAGGCAACAGTCAACCATTGTGATAAGTTTCTGTGAATCTGTCAAAATTATACTGACCCCCACTGCCACATTTCTCAATAATGCTGTGGCCCAAATTTCGAACTTTTATCCTGATTCAAGCGCAGCTAAAGCGTATAGCCTCCTGACAAATGTGACGGGCCTTGCCCACAGTAGCCAATTGGGAAAACACTACTGCAGAGCAGTTGGTTACTAACCGCGCCAACATACATCTGGTTGGCATATGTATTACCCCGTTTGAAGACAAGGAGGACATTAATACATATTGACTGGTCTTACTGGGGGTTCAGGTGTGTTGCATGGATTTTGTAACCCTCTTTTTTTTTTCCTTTTTTCATCGAATCTGCACATTTCATGATTTCTAGCTCGATTCGATAGCTTCAAATAACCAATGAGAACGTTTTCTCCCAATAAGTGGACAAATTATGAACTGCGGTAAATTCACTTGTACTTTTAATGAAACAGCGAGACAGTTTTCGACCAACTGGCAGCTGTATACATTACCCTCGTTATTGATTCGCATCTTTACGATCTCGCTTCGCTTCGCTTCCATTAATTCATTATTAGACTTCGACGGCGCCGATGATGTGGGTCAAAATTCTGGAGACGAAAAACAAATGCGAAAACTCCAGCGGATTGATAGTTTTAATTACGCTGGTACAGTATTTCAAGAAAACACACGGAAGATGTTTGACACAAAAGTGATGATATAAAAAATGTATAAAGTCGACCATTCAGTCGGGATACCCAATATGAACCACTGGTCGTACATGATGTTGAGCCCCAAATCTGACAGGTAGGTTCCAAGTATCAACAGCTATTTCATTTTTCTCACGTTCTCAGTTGTTCTACCCCAAAGTTACAGCTCTACATCTTTCCCATTTGCCTAAATAAATCACATGTTTTGTCTGGGTCAAGTCGGCCCACACGGTGATGAGAGGCATAAAAAGTTATTAGAGGATCCATCGGTTATGATTAGGACGCAGCAATTGGGACCACTTAAGGCATTGCATTATGTATTAATTTCCATACTCACAGGTGGGCAATGCATTTGTATGATTACGGTACTATTGTGTAGTCCCCCCAGAGTCGCCACTATTGATGGCGTACTTTTGCAATGCCATGTTGTAGTTTCGACTACCATAGCCACCCGATTTCCAAAGACGGCACAAAGAGAATCGAACACTCATTGACACAATTGCTCCAGTTCCTGGAAAGTTCCCACAAGTTGACATTATCTCCCTTGTCCATGAACCGTATCCTGACATCGATATGCTATTGAGTCTGCCACTCCAACATTCAATCAAACAGTCATGTAATTTGATTTTGAATAAGTTAGTCATGCATCTCGTTAGTAATAACAATATCCAATACAATAACAGAATAAATGTTACAGTTTATGCTGCGTTTTGTCGGCGTCATCCCATGTTGAATGCTTTTGAACCTAAGCACTCGCCGGCGCCATATCAATACATAATCCAATTGATAGTTAAAAAGGGAATTCGACCAAGTAATATGGGAAGCAGCAATAGGGGGATACCGTCGTAACTGCCAAGGATATATATATATATATATATAACTGCAACGGGTCACTTTCGTGAACATATATCTTGCTGTACACGTATTGTACCACCCATCCACAGCTGAAGTTCACTAGCAGGTCATGTTTTTTTACTATAGAGAAAGGGCGCCATCAGTGCTGTGTGTACAGTATATTTGAAGACAAGTTTGTATATGTTGTCATTATGCAACATTATCCCTGCGTTGATTCAACAAAAGGCTGGTACGTCGCCGACGAGTGTTTTGACTAGCCAGAGAAATACAATGCATGGTTCCCCTGAGACGAAACTGATTTCAGGGAATCGAGTTGACGACGTGCTCTATAGATACATTGTCAATCCTCTTGGTAATAACACGATTTACAGGATATGGATTTCGTTTATGAGTCGACCAGCCTTTGGTAAATATGTATATATACTTGGATGAATGCCAGACTGGTCGTCTGTGAAAGTACATCATTTTACATATGAGATTGAGGAGGCTATACGCGGCGATAAAGCAACGCATTTTGAAATGTCAATTATACATACCTCAAGAGTTCAAAGCTGCATCAAAGAGGAAAAACCGACTGACCGAGTATCTAAGTGACAGTTTGTTGATATTGGATCATTAGCTTCAAAAATTAGAGAAACAATAGAGAAATATACAAGACATTCAAAATATATATGTATGTATGACTGTAAGGAGACTACGCAACGCATTTGTGCCAAAATGTACTAAATTCATGACGATTCTACTTTACACAAAAAACTTACATTTCTCCCCACTTCTATGTGATCGATCAAAAAAGTTCAAAAGTTGCAGCAAGGAATGACAAAGAGGCAATATCGTCTGGTAGCAACTGGCGAAGAAGCGACGGGGTCGTTTGCATGACGTCACAGCGAAAAACCGTCTCATTGCAAATCGATATCGATACGTTATATCGTCACAATGAAATGTCAATCAGTTCCCATATTCAGTCAGGTGGAACGGTTTTCAGTAAACTCATCAGTAAACTTCCAGTACTTCATCAAGTATATCACAGGTGTGCGACCGGGGAACAATCTATCTGTTCAACTCTTATCATATAAGAGAGTATGATAATTAGGTCAATGCAGAATTATTTCTGATGTACCTCGAGACGATTCGTGTCGTGATGTCATGCAAATGGCACTGTCGAGTTGCGAGACGATGTTGCTCCTCTAAACACAATGTTCAATACGTCAAACAACTGAAAAAATACCTATCGCATAACTCATTAAATGCGATGTTATCTCGGAATCGATATAAATGACGCACATCGTCGAACCGGCAACCCATCACATTAGCAATCATTTGATTGATTCAGTTATTACATTTCTGTAATTCTGTTATATATTGCATATATATAAATTATAATTTGTAGCAGCAGTAAATTGAAACAATATAGAAAATGTTACATATCAAATTAGTCATGCATTAATGTTTAATAATTGAAAGTGATGAAGTCTGCAGGCATAGTTTTGGAAAACCGAGAAGAGTGTTTAAACAAGTTTCAATCATTGTCATAACAAACATGAGAGATGCGTTATTATATTATGTATCGTTATCAGAACAATCCTCCGTGGCGAATTGTGATATTGTTGATATTCGGATCTCTGCATGGTTACAAGATTCAGAGGGTAGGTAGTGTTTACCGCTTCGATAAACATTATTTCAATCTGTCAAACAAACTCTTCTTCGAAATCATTTACGACACACACGATACACAGCCCGATCATTAATTATTGGTGAAGTCGATCATTTATAGCACATGTATACTTCCGACTATATGACCAATAAATAAGGTTCAGTTAGTGATTTACATATGTTAATCAATGTCATGGTAATAATGGTACGACCATACACAGTATACCGTCAGGCGATTGATGTTCATAGCCTAATCAGTCACAACTGATGCATGCGTGCTTCCTAACCAACATCTGTTATTACTGACTGCTGTGGAAACTGTCTTCACACATGAATTGCTGGTAAATCCCGCATCAGTAGTTCAACATCGTAGTTGAACTTGTGTGTTGCGTGATGGATGAAACGTCAGTTAATTGTAATACTGATCGGGCTATAGGTATCGCGTGTCTGGCGGTAACACCCCTATAATCCCGACCTCTCCGATTTCCTCGTGCTCTGACCAAAACTGCTCATAGGTACGTTATCAAAACGACAGAACGGTCTCTATGTTTAGACCTCTCTCACGGGAATGGTAATGGTCGAAACATATAGAGGTTGGAACATAGGGATGTAACTGTTGAGGCTATGGTATCGGCGGTCGTAGTCGTTGCCTCATTAGTGTCAGTATCGTGTTAGGTAATATGTGTAGGCCTACCCAATAGCACAATGTGTTCAACCCATCCTATTCATGATCGGTTGTTGTGCAAACCAGGGAAATACAGAGTTGTGTGGTCCATAGCCCTTGTCAAGGCGTTTCCGTCGAATTCCACTCCAGAGGCTCTCTTGTCAACTCACACAGTACGCCCTCCATTTTCATACGTCCCTCTGATCTGTCCGCCTCAACGCCTTTGGACGAACATTCTTAATGAATATTCATTTATTCAACTGCGTGACATCAGTATGTGATTAAATGACGTGTTTATGTAAACAACCAAATAAAACCCTCGTACTATATAATACCACAAATGGTGAGGAAAAGCACCGCTGTGAATGATAATTCGCAATCCCAACTGCTGCGAGTCGATCTATGATTGGCTGCACCCAATCAATGAAAGATTCTGTACACAGCACGGCATGCAGATCTTTCCCGCGTGTTGCCAGGGTAACGTGAGCCCCGTCGCCGGAATGAGTCCGATAGGGCTGTATGAAACTTTGTTCAAACTATTTGCAATTTACGATAAATAGATATTCACTGATAGCACAGATACACAGACTATATGGTTTGGAAGCTACAAATGTTCTCTCTTGAAATGGACCATAGAATAAATTTCCACCAAAACCCGTCGGAAGGTTGACGAACGTGTCTTCTCCTCCACGTACAGCCGTGGCAGCGTCAATTTATTGCTTTTCAAATTTGTCGCTTTCACACCAAGTCGATCTGCTGCGTTTTTCGCAAATTATTCCAGATCGATTCCTTCGTGAGTCGCCATTTTCTGTTCGTATGCATTGATGATTTATCGACAATTCGCAAATTATATATATCGACGAATTACGTTTGCTGCTGAATATTCGAGCTGATATTCCGAAGAGCGTCTGTGATTGGCTGCACTAATTACTACCGATTCGGTAGCAGATCCATAGGTTGTAGTTAACAAATTGTCAGAATCACGTGATGTCACGCAGTTGAATAAATGAATATTCATTAAGAATGTTCGTCCAAAGGCCTTCAGGCGGACAGATCAGAGGGCATGACAATAGAGGGCGCGCGTATGATAAAAGACTAAGCATATAATATAAAGTTCCAGGCGATCACCGAAGGCCTCGACGAAGGGTATGTGGTTCATGGCTGTTTGTGGATGACTTCTCCACGACAGGAGACCCACAATACGTTATTGTTTTAATTAATGATCTGCGAGTTACCGGCTGTGAGAGAGAGGGTTCATGTTACGTCACATATTTGACGGTTAAATTGTGTGAAATAGCATGAGATTGATTACAGTATGCAAAATGGGATCACGGACATCTCAACCTGTCAACCCAAATATAGCGTTCTTGGCAACTGGAATATTTATTCGAGCTTGGCTGGTCACAGTTGAGCTGACGCCGTTTGGACAGCTAGCAACTCAAACTTGCCTATTGGAATGACTGATTGTGTGATTTTTCATACTCTTCGAATTAGGTCCGCCGACCACTGCTTACTTATAGGACGACCATGATGAAATGGAGTTAGGACTGCATCAATCCAATTAATCTCAACGCGAAGTATCGCCAAATGCGTCTTACTTCGCGGCCGTGAAGACAATTAGCACCCAAATAAACTGTGGTTTTATTAGGTCACTAGTGCAGGAGCACCGTATAGTGTAGTACTATAAGACCATTGAACCGATTGCTTTACTACACTAAAACACACAAACTATCTATCTATCTATGTATCTGTCTATCTATCTATCTATTTATCCAGCCATCGAACGATGACATACTAATCCAAACAACTCCTCGCGGAAGAGCCCACAGTTTTTTCAGCATTATTCGCTTGATTACATCGTTTGTACTCGTACTAACTACATCGAAGGAAACGTTCCCCGAGAACGATACCACATTTACAACAGTGTAATCTGAGTAGATCAAAGAATTCATATGATATTCTCTATAGAGATTCGAAAGCTTAATTGCCATACATGACCTCGTTCGTTTGTTAGAATATGTGTTCACCGTTATCTCCGTCATCTGACGTGAGGCTGTACTTTATACGTCAGCAGACCGACTGATGATTTATTCAATGCAATATGTGGATTTTACGCTCAGCCGACCTTAAGTGTACGCACCGTGCAAACTAACTACTGAATCAGCTTTTATTTATCTGATTCAATATTACCCCAGACGTCTGAGCCGCGCAGACTATTGTCTGAAAGTACGCCCAACGGTTAAATTTATACTTCATTGAACATCCTCAGAAGACTGGCGGCAGACACCACCATGAGATGGGAGGAAGCGACTAGACAAACAAATATTGTGTTTTATTTTGCTGCTGAAAGTTGGAATAGTTGGAAATGAAAGTCTATTCTTCTTTTTAACGAACAGCTATCCACTGGCAGTCAGGCCTATATCCTCGCTGCATGATTATTCTTGGTGGCCGAGCCAGTACAAAGAACCCGTGGGGAAGCAGTTGTGTGTGATTTATTCGTCTGCGATATCTAATGTATCTAAGGTACCGGTTTGTCATCTCTACTGTCATTCCGATATTTTCGCAACCTCAACCTTAGCATCAAGTGAAAGGAAGGCAATCTCCAACAGATTTTCGGCAGATTACCGGTTTTATTAGGTTGGGTCCGTAATTTTTTTTATCCACGATAGTTCAACTCCCAATTAACGATTCCCACTTGGATTCAAGAAAAGTCAGTGCGTCGCCGGCGAGTGGTCTGAGTTACCAGTGGATTGCAGTGACCGTTTCCCCTGAGACGAAAATGATTCTATCCACATGGAGTCAGATTTCTTCTTCGCTTCCTAGCTGTACTTTCTTGCAAAAGGACACATCTTTGAGAAACGCTACAAATATCGCAATTATTTATAATAATACTGTAGTCGTGTGTTGTGACTTGACAACCGATGTTCACCGCCCGATCGGTAAGAACTGATGTGTGCTCCCTTACCAACGTCAGTTATTACTGAATACTGACTGTTGTGAATAATTTCTTCAGCATCGTGGTTTAACACGTGTGTTGTGTGATGAATGGAATATCAGTTGTTACTGATTCGGCTATGGGTATGACGACATGACGACGTTCGATATCTAGATGAGGAGAAAATTATCCCCATCACTCGACAGGAGTAGGCCTATGCTATACCTATGGAACGCTACTTGACAAGGAATACGCAAGCAGACCTCTTGATGTCAGGCGACGTTGATGTTATATATATATATATATATACGATGACGAGGACGGTGAAATTTGCATTCTAAAAACAAGAAATACTAACTTCAATCAGAGTTAACATGAAAGACAGTTATACACTACCGGCTTCGATATAAAAGTGCTTCAAATAAAGCGATGGTGGCGTAATATGTATTTGCGAGAATCGAAAAAAAACTTACTTTTCAGCTGCGTTCCTGCAAACTTGGTTATTCTCTCAAAATTTTCTATAATGGTGAACCTGACGACGTTTTGACGATATCGTGTGTTATCAAGAAATACTGCTTGAACGATTTTTCCCGAAAATGCTCTTTCTTACTAAAATTCGGTAAATATCCCTGTCTAGGGTTGCGAGTTGTTGTTTCAAAGATGACACGAGGAAAACGGCAATATTGATGATCTAATTGAAGCTGTCGCGAAGAATGCAAACTCTGTCGGACTGCAACTCAAGAAAGCAAACAATGCCTGAAAATTGTTTGAACTGTTACAACAGGTCAGCACAAGAGCCGCCCATACTACCTCATAGTAACAAATACACCATCACATCGCAAATTCATTCACCGCGAAGCGTCCTATACGCAAGGATTAGAAAATAGTTTTTCTTCGACCACGCAACATTTCCAAGACAGCGGGAGTGTCTTCGAAGAAATGTGTGTGTGGATGGAGAGGCGGAAAGAGATGTACAACAGACCCGATCGGGTTATCACGTGGCTGTCTTAAGAGGCGCTCTACTACTTATGTTAGGTTTATCTTAACCAAAGGCATCTAATTCGTTGTCTTGATGTATCCCTTCTCGTCTTCGTAATCAACCTGTTAATCTTTCTGATCTAATGCTTATAGCTGACTAGATAACGTACCTATGTATGCAAGTGCTACATATCTGTGAAGTCAGTTTATGGCCAGTGAATAACTTTTAGAGGTTGCGTAATCAGTATCGATTTCCTACGGCGCAATTAGGGAAGTACCGTGCCCATGATTGATATTATCCAGTCATCTAGTGGAAGTAAATCATTTACCATATGTTTTCCACGAAAGAGGAAGGACTTCAGAATCTTGGAAAAGCATCGGCGTCGCCATGACTGAAATGAGTAAGCTACAGCATCAGGGGTAGGAGTCATAGTCGATAATGAAGAGGCGAAACGGAGCGATATCTTAGATATCGTGTTCTTAATAATAGTGAGGTGGTGTATACATATGTATTTCTATAAGATATTCGATATGATATATAACATTTTTCAAATTAACTGCCCGAAACTCTCAACAATGGATGAATATAGAACTGACGAAGAACATCAAATGACGAAATATAGACTGTGTATTTATAAATGTGTGGGACGACACGCAACGTGATGGAGAGGATTCCCACATGTTGGAGCAGCGTATTGGATCTAGTAAACAGAAGAAACCATTGTCACAGGAATGCCGTGTATTACCCACACGAAGAAGGGCGTATAGCCTATGCTATTGAGGAACTGGATGATGTATATCTTGGGTGTTCCAGTATGTTTTCAGATCTGTGCATAGGTCATTATGAGGTCAATCGTTATAATTATATAACCACAGACACCCTGTGATTCGAGGACCCTACTATGATACTACCATGATACGGGCGGGTAACATTAACGGCAGTCAGCAGGCATTCCTGCATCACTTCAACCAGTCGGCCATTAGTCTGCATGCGCCTTGTCAATTTCGATCAGCTATTGCAAGCATAGGGTTTCGTAACTACCGTGGAGAGCAAATGTTGTCTAGTCATTGACTGGTGTTGTCACAAACTATTCTACGGGGAGCTCAACGAATTATAAGCATATCCTCTGTGAGAATTAGGCGTTTGGTTAACGTTTGTGTTCCAGCGAATTGGGTGGATACGCTAATTACACACTGGAGACACCGGGTGTCGACGACACGGATGATCAGGATACCGTCTCAGTCTCTCAGATAAACTATCAGTAGCTCTATGGAGGAATGACCCTAAAAGGTGGTGGTAAAGCATATTAGGAGAAGAGTGTTTAGTTTAACGTTGGCGCCCAATCTGCCCTTATTAGAGCTTCTGCGGGCGCCGCTCGTCTGACCGGATTACAGAGTTGTCAGAATGTTTGGTGTTGACTCTGTGATGACGTTTATAATTTTTGTAAACAGTACAATGCATCAATCCCCAACAGCGATCTGTGATAACATTTAACGTGTCGGAAAAATGACGTTAGGCTGCTATTCATCGAACACGTTTGATTGAACCGTTTCTTCGATCGATTCGCTTCAATTTTCTGATGTGATACAAGGCAAGCGGTGGTGGTTGAGAACAGGCCTATTTGAACGTTTTCAGTCGTTACATTAAGCCACTGAATGCACAAACAAATCATAGGCTATAGGCAAGGGCGTCGGACCCAAGAGGACAGTCGCCGACTAGACCTTCCGCCGCGGGGGCAGCGGGGGCAGCATTGTGCCCCTTTCCCGAAAATAATATCTGACAATTGGGTTATTCAATATTATACAATTAGCAAATGGGCAAAACTTTTGGATGTTTACCTCTCTCGGTCGATCCAAGTCTGCTCATTGACGGGTGCCAGGCGAGAGCCGCATTCTACATTGGGCATCCGGGTGATCAACTCCGGCTGTTGGCAGCTCGCCCGTCTGCGGGGTCCACGGGGCTCCAAACGTGAGTACGGGGCCGCAGCAAGCGCGGAAGGTTCGCTCCGATCTGTCGATATGACCGTTTCCGATCTAGAGTCGCTAATTTGGGCCGGAATCAGCTCCGTTTTGCGAGCGCCAAGCCGAACCTCACCCCAGTGTTCGCAAATCATCACATGGGCCATAGACAGGAAACTCGGTAAGAGCGCAGCCGGGAAGAAGGGCTTCCCGGAAACCATATAGCTGAAACCGGTCCGTGTGGGCGTTGGCGGAGGAGACACCAGGGGCGCAGTGGGCCGAACAATCCTAGAATATCAGGTCTTCCAAAGTCGGGTAAGGGACTGGGGCCGGACCGAGCGCAGACAAGGAGCCACATGCCCAGATCATGGATCGATCGAAACCGCATAGCATCTACTGAATTAGTTAGCACAACGGGAGAGAGACGAAATTTTCGAATGTCAACGTTTTCGACCGAAAGTCGCTGATTTTGGCCGGAATCCGCTCCGTTTTGAGAGCGCCGGGCCAAATATCTCCCTATTGTTCTCAAATCATCACTCGCGTCTCGAAGGCTACGAACGGGAAACTCGGTGGGGATATAGCCGGGAGGTTGGGCTTCCCAGAACCACATTGCTGTTTGGGTGGCGGTGGGTTGCGCAGAGAGCGCGGGCGCTAGGGGGAGCACACCTGACATCCTCAGTCTGTTTCTTACGGTCGTAGCGCAGCAGCAGAGCACGGTGGACGGATTCCGAGTCCGGGACTGTGACTGGCAGCAAGGTTAACCCCGGGTACGGGCTAGGGCAGTGGTCCAAGGGGGAGGGGGAGTGACAATATCGGCTTTTTTTTTTTAGGAAAGTCACACAAAGTTCAGTCGAATTTCACGGAATCGTCTGATATTGACGCCCGACACAAATCAGGCACGAGACACGCCTGTCGGGTCTAAACTGTAACTGAGCAAAGGGTTTGCCTGCTACGGGAAGGAGAAGGGGTCGTAATCTGCCACTGTCGCCCACCGAGCCGAGTCCCAAGAACAGAACCTCGGGGCACACAGATAAGACCGACCGTAGCCTCTCCGCGCTCCTGTTGTTGTCAGAACTAAACGCGAGGGAATTCGATGCAAAGAGCAAAGAGCGTCCAAACTATTTCAGTAGATTTTGGTCGCTGTGGGATCGCAGCTTGGGCACGGGATGACCGTGTGTAGCCTGTCCCTGGGAATAAGTTGACACAAATCAGATGTTGGCGACATATCGTTCCCCAAGGATGCAATTCACTGTTCAGTGGTTAGTGTCTGGTCTCCACGGCAGTCTGAAAGGTTAATTTGGCAAGGGAATATACGTTATACGTGTCCCAGTCGATGGCGCTCTATTCGTGACTCATGCGTAACACGCTCGGCGTCCCTGGCTATAGGAAACGATTAGGACTGCTGGGGGGAGGGCTAACTCGCCAGAATTGCATCAGCTTTCGCTAGCAAAAGATATGCCTCTCCCTGGGAATACAAGCGCAAGCGCTACTGGTAGTGAGACTCATCTCCCATGTCCGCTTCGATCATAAGAACGAATACTTGAAGTGAAAATGTCCACAATTTGTCAACATCTGGAAAGAGAAAGTAAATTTCGCTATCAAACCGCATCAGTAACTACTGTGTGAAGTATTTAATTTCTTCTTTGGTTATTTGAATTCTCCGTTATGACAGGTTAAGTGACTTTCAGCATGTGCTCATCAAGTTAATATCAATTGTCCAATTTTAAAAGACAAGCAAATACCATATTTTTCATCCAACAGGAAAAGTTATTCGGCGGTTATCCTGAAACCACGTGCGTATTCATCTTAGTTATCTCATTTAATAATTTTGAAGAGTATCTCCACTATTCCGCTCTGGTT
>JAODTT010053298.1:0-10081 GCA_025400115.1 Pentamera pediparva
AGTTGAGATGGTAGAATTTTCATAATGAATTGTACATGTACATGTAAGTAACCTATATCTCCTACAGATCATACCATATCGGGCGCGTCTTTACATCCTAACAAATACTAACAACATCGGAGAGGTGAGCACCCCGATGTATACTGGGATACTGTGGTTGTTTGCGTTCCAGGCATTCCGTACTATGTCTGGATCTTCAGCGCAGGGCACGGAAGAGCATTAATAGGATCGCAAAGATTGGATCGTCCCCTCATGTACATCATATGATGATCGTAAAAGTGATGTTGTCAAACCATCGATTGTCTGCTTTCTAGTCGATGCATAGCTGGGACGGCGCCATGATGTTATGTACAGGGGGTCCACGGTTACACGACGGCGGTCCAGTATAGACTAGCTCTCCGACGTCAATCTCATCCTACCCCTTTGGATAATATTCTTCGAAGTAAGACACGAATGTACGACGGTGATTTTTCGCTATCCTACATTTCATCCGAGGTTACCTTGGGGCACTGAACTTTTCTGGGAGAACGTCCCCCCATACCTACCCACCGGAGGATGTGCGGACAAGCTCTTTAAGATGAAACATATTCCCGTTCGTCTTTTGCTGTGAATTCCTCTAGCGTGCGTCCAAAAACACTGCGGTCACCGCTTGCGGAACCTTGCGAAATCGACTGCAAGTTTTCGCAAGAATTCGCATGCCTTGCGGCGCATTGCGGCGAGGCGGAACTCCGTATAGTGTGGAGGCTGGCTTAAGTTAAGAGAGTTCGTCTACTTACCCGGGTGTGTGGTAAGGGTCCGGTGTCATCAGGACACTTTTATCACGTTTCTTCGGGACAGGCATTCTCTTCGAATATTTGACCCAGTTCTACGATTGCTTGTTGGTATCAACAACGTTGAATACACATTTGCAGTGCTCTAATAATATCGCCACGACTAACGAGCATCCACGTCCAGTCTACGTGAAGTACAAATGATGATGGGCCAGGCTCAGACGTAACCCAGACTGTCAGTACACACCGTGGCGAGTACACGAATGTACTGTACACATGAAAACACATGGTGAGGACTATTGCGTCACTGGCACTGCTTGGCAACGATATGCTGCGCCATCCCTTTCTCTGCTGTGACGTTCTCAATACGACCTGACAGTACAGTCGGGTCAGATCTGATCAAACACTAAATGCGTTCTTTTCGTAAGCAATTAAAACACGCGCGAATGGCTGACGTCACATTCACAATTGTACACAAGGCCCGTCTATACCTAGGGGCGGCAATCACACACTGCCGGTCTTATACCAATCTGAAGCAAGCATGTAAAACGCGCGTCGGAGCTAGTGCAAGGAATGTACACCAGCAATCGCCTGTCGATGAGTGTTAAGGGGGGAACACACCTATCCGTTTCTGACGGTCCGTTTCGAACGCGCTCATGTTTCGAGGTATTTGAGTGGACACATCGTTACGCGTGCGTGTTTTTCGTCTGCGGTGTCCAATCAAACAACAGCGCGTGCAGCACGGACCGTCAAAAACGGATAGGTGGGTTTCGGCCTTTACCCGTGGTCATCATAGAAGGAACTGGACATTTCAAAAGAATTGATTTTTTGGTCAATGCTAGCTCGTTAACACGATACATTGACCCTCCCGGATGGATGAGACTCATGCTTGATATGTGGGTCCTCCATAATGAATACATGATTCCAATTGTTTTAGGGTCAGGTCAGAGGTTACCTTAGGTCAAACGGTATGAAAAAATAGTCAACACGGGGATCCCAGAATGCGTGGTCCGATCAGGCTGAAATGTGCCATGTTGCTTTTCTCGTGGGGAATACAAAAGCCATGTGGTTTTTAGTGTAGCCCGGGAGTCATTCCGGAGAGAAGAGGAAAATTTCCAAATTTCAGCTGGCTGACCCGATAACCTGACCCCACCTGGATGGATCAAGCTCATACTAGGCATGTGGGCTCTCATAAAGAGTACATGATCCCTATTGTTGTGCCGAAGGTCGTCTGAGGTGAACGGGCGTCAAAATCCGAAAACCTTGTGAACGCGATATGTCTAGAATGCTTGGTCCAATCAGACTGGTATTTTTAATTTTTCACATTCGTGTGAACTGCACCAGCTTATGATTAGGGACCGTGTCAATTTTAAATTACATTGACTTATACAAAATAGGAAACATGATGCAATTATGTTGTCAATGTTGCAATTCAGGAAAGGAAACACTGCAGCCTGGATAACCATGCTGCCGAACATTTATCCAGTTGCCTCTGTTCCCGTCGTTCTAACACGTTCCTCTCAAAGCACTAAACTACATGTCTCTAGAACTAAAAGGGTGATAGACGATCAGGTTTTTTTCCTCTTGCAGCACCTGTCGCTACACACCGTCAAAAGTATCAAGTCCTTATTCATTATAGATTTTCTTGTTAAGGACATTTTTTTTTTCATTTTGTTGTTCCTCTCGTATTCTCTGTTTTCGTGTAAGCGCTTTGTGACATTTGAAAAGACGTTTCATGAATGTTCCTTGTAATGCAATGTAAGGTAACATAGTCCAAATGTAATGTGATAGGCATCACTGGTAATCGTTTTCATCTGGGTGCAAATTAGGGGATTGCGATTTAGTCATTTACTTCACTCCGTCTGGTTCAACTCTGTGTCATAATACTATGACACTGTTCTGATAAATATGAATCCGGTAATCCGGCAAATTATTTTAATTCTCATTCCAAATGTTCAGTTCCGCTTCATTACTCATGGAACATGTTATGCACTGAATACCACGCAACGATTATCTGAACGCGACGCACCGAACGTGGCACCAGAAACCAGTGGTGTAGCGTGCATCCCCACCCTCAGAATTGCTAAAGAGGTTCCATATCTTTCTGCTCCGCCTGCACTTTCTTTTCCAACAAAAAGTCAACATCTGATGGCTGGCCAGACAACCCGTCTCTATACCGAGTCTTGCGAGACCGTCCGTGGAATATTGTAATATAATAATAAGGCACCGCCGTCACCCTCCATAACTAATTGGGACGCAAGAGCGTGTACATGTGTATTTACTCATTGTTTGAACAAGTTATAATGTAATAGCGTATGCTCGACATTCTCTATGGACTGGAAGAGAACCAGTTGGGATTTCATCTCTGTAGACATCAGTCATCACTGGGGAGCTGCTTTACCTGTTTGCCTCCGGTGAACTTTGAAGAATTGTTGTGTAGCCTACTGAGAGTTTTATCTTCGAATAGGCTATCATGTTGTCGGTTATTTTATTAGGCTTGGAATTGGACCTTCAACCAATATTTTCGTGACAACATGTGAACGGGGGAAAGCTTATGCTGATTCATTTAGTCAAATAACTTGGAATTGCCTGTCTAATTCATTCATTGACCGTTACAACTGGATTTGCGATGCGTCACGCCTGGTCGACAATCCTGGATTTTTGTTTGAACCACATGAGCTGTGTTGTTAATACGAAGAACGAACATGTCTAGTTGCTGTTGAATTTGCAAGATCAGGTCTGACACGTACTCAAATCAAATGTTCTGTCGACTGATCTTTTGCACGTACAATTCCTCTTACTCATGTACACATTTTTCCTCTGACTAATACATGTCTTTCAAGTCTCTAACGGGACATTTCCGTTGTGGTGAGTCGTAAGTGAAAAGGAAAATAGAGGGAAAGACCAAAATACCGTGTTAATCTTCAACTTCGCTTGTTAGAGGGAACAAATGCCTACCATTGTCTTCTCTTTTCTACCGTGTTATGGAGTGTCGCCTACTTCAACACCGATCACAATTGTTTTTTACCAGCGTTCGCCTGGCGATCTGCGATTCGACCTTGACCTCGCTGTAAACATGAGTGTTAAACAAAAGCAAACAGAGCATAACCGATGTGTTCGAGAACAATGCCATGTTCGAATCACGTATGTTATGTGTGGAGATCTATTGTTCGAATGAGAACATTTTCACATCTGCTGGATATAGGCGGGGATTTCGTGTCAATGGGACGATAGACCGTCGATAGCGCCACTCTGCTTGAATCAACACTATCCACTATTTGCTTGCACCACTGGGTAAAATGATCAAGGTGAATGGGAATTTGAAGGGATACGGGGATAACACTAAAGACGAGGAGCTGTGGTCAACTGAAGATGAGGGTATTTCTCGTTTTTTGCATCGCTGTGATGTTACTAGATCGTATTTTTATCAATGAATACCCCGAAAATCTTTCCTGAAATTCTGGAGTTTTGCGAGGGCCATCACTTGATGAGACATGGTTGCCAGTTAATAATATAAATAATGATGATATTATGAATTAATTATTTGATAATATCATTATTGATGGTGACAATGATATTATTTGATAACAGTAATAGTAATGATGATAATAATAGTAATAAAACATTCATGAAAAAGCCGATACCAAGCACACTGTTCAAAGACGCTGCTGAAATGCATCAAAGACTAGGCCTAATCAAACATCGGAGGCCCTAATTATTAAACAATCGTGCATTTTACACACTTCATGGAAGTCTTCACAGCAGTGGCATTTCTCATGTAAAACGATACTTGTTTCCTCATTTTGGGGCTATAACAAGCCAAATATCTATCAGCAATTATAACATCTCATAGGGACCAAGGATAATAATCATTATCAGCATCATCATAATATGTGCATTTATAAAGCACCGGTATAGGTAATGAAACAGGGTTGAGGCAGATTTGATTGACCCATACCAACTGTGTCACGAGACCCCTATCAAACATGGCCGGTCTTGATTTGATTGCAAGGGTTCAGGGAGCCAATTCAGTCTCATCGAGGAACACTGGTCATCTTGATGGTGGATTAGCACCAGCGATAACTCGCCTTCTCTTCTCAACTAGTGCTCGGATGATATCGAGGCAATGGTGTAACTAATTCCAACCTGCTCCCGGGACCGTCATTTTACGTCCCCGTCCGACGGACGATCAGTGAACTCCAGGATCGACCACTTTCTCGGAACCTGGAGGACTGTCCGACTTGACTGCTGACAGTCGCCCGACAAGACTTATTGTAACTATCCCAAACAAACCCCACAAAGTCCTATGCATCACAGCGGAACTAGGTAGACCAAGACCTCGCCCATCGCAACTGCAAGTACAGCTACCTTGGGGAAAACGCTGCGGTGTATGCTGGAGTCGAACTCGGAATGTTCGCATGCGAAGCATCACTGATACCGCTCTGCCACTCTTCCGCTCACCCGTACGCTCTTCTGCACAAACAATCCCGTTTATCATTAAACATACAGATAGTTGGAAGGGTATAAATAGCCATTGACAAGACAGGTTATGTTGTTAATCGCTATTTCGCCTAAATAGCTGTTACGGGGCCGGTCGACACTACACAAGCAATTTCTAGAGTCACACTATGAATTGAAAGTCTACATTCCCTTCATTACAAACATGCTCTCTCTCTTCGCTCGTCACCGACAAACTGCCTTACACACCAAACATCAACCAAGGCATCACAACTGTACAATAATCTGTAGACAATAACACAATAACGGAATAATTATAGCCAAGTACAAACACAAACAGTAATCCTTTGCTCAATAGACGCCCGGCGAACCTGCTCGCTCAAGCGAGACTTGCAGGCCGAGCATGCGCAAAGCATATTCATATATAGTCACGTGTGACATCACCCGCTCCCCACAGAAAAGCGAATACCACCTAACGAGCCTTCCCCTAACAATTATTATTTACAAGAAAATATAATTCATACAAAATTAAACTTCAATATACCTTTTGATTTGATTTGGAAAATACATGTAGACTATCAGATATATAGAACATTTGGATACAAAATAAACTACATTCAAATTGCTCGTAATAACTCATACACTAAAACATCTCAATACGACTAGGGTCGACTCTTTTTGTACGTCGGTATCGAGTCATGAGAATTTCTCACATATTCTTTGCAAGCATCATTCAGGTCATTGAACGTGACCCATGAATTGAATCGAGACGAAAATGACTTCCATTCCACCCGATACGACCACACTCCACGATTGCAACGCTTATACAATATCTTCTCTATTATATACTCCTCTGATGGAGAATGAGTGGTTCTTTTTAGAGGGGTGGAATCTACCCAGAAATCGCACGTATTCTGAACAAGAAGGGTCGGAAACCAAAACAGGGGGGTAGGGTCATCGGGTCCAATGTCAGGCCGAACGATCGCTCGTTTGATACGATTTACATGGACTCGCTCTGGTACCATTTTACTATCGGATTTCCTTCTCAGCTTGCCATAGAGCTCCAACGGCAGCTCGACGATGTAATAAGGGCCCTTCCAGGGTTTAGCTAATTTCCTCGTCTGGCCAGTTTCGATAACAGGAGTGTACAATTAAACCGTATCGCCGACATGAAATTTGGTATAATTGGCACTTCTGTCAAATTTAGTTTTCATCGATTTCTGTCTCGATTCTAGTGAGCTTGTGGCTACCAGGCTTGCTTGCTCTAACCCATATACCACATCGCCAATGAACAATGTCACATTTTGGAACAGGTCATTTGAGATTTGCATGGCGATTCCATTCGGGAAGCGGGGGTGCCGTCCGTGAACCGGAAAATAGGGGGAATATGATGTCATATAACACCACGGGGTGTAATATATATACAATATATTAGGCAGAGTGGTTTTATTGCAATAACAACTTTATGAGGTAGTTACTATGGAATGGGTATTATATATAACAATTCAATGTTTTATCACTGGATCAGCGTGTATTGACAACGTTTTCCAGGAAGATATTAGCGCTAAATCTACGCTTAGGACCACATTCTCACGTCTATCATACTGCAAGGCTACTGATACTCGCACTACTATTTATGTGATCCGATCGTGCGCATATGGCTCAAAGCAGGACTGTCGTCCTGTGACAGCTAGTGAGAAGTCTGACAGGCAACACTGCCACCTTACGGGAGAACTAATATTGGCCTACCTCATATTACATGTTTTGGTTTCTGTCTTCCATATCACCGATTGGAAGAAACTTTCTCCTCTCCACGTGGGCTGATTGTTTTATCTAAAGCTCAACCTATTCTCTCCTCTTGCACTGATTCTGACGACGGAATCACATCTGCACATGTCCAACAGCCTAATTTCCCAGTGTGCCCCCCTTTTCGTAAATGGACTTGTCCATTATACACAGGGGGTTTGAGACGACAGTCCACCTTTAATAAAGGCTGGCAAATATTTGGGGGCACCATCTGATCCATCAAAATCACTGCCCTCGTATTTGTCCAATGACTTCGTCTACTTCACACATCACACCATTTCATACGCAGCTGTAGATTATTGGGGGAAATGAACCATTTATGGGGAGCAGGAAGGCAGCTAACACTGCAGTTGAAAATACACGAACGGGGTTCCGACGTGGAAAGAGTTGGACCGTACACAAACGAAAATAAAGGTGCTGCCCGAGCTTGCCGATTCAACGGAAAATTACTTCCCAGTTGGCCTTGGATGAAATATGGTGCAAAATAGCACACGTTAAATAAACACCTATTCCGAGCAACCGAGAAAGCGAAAATTCTTCGTTTTCTTTATTGAGAAAAAAATCGAACTCCTCCATAGTTTTGCCCGCTACCTACGTTCTTAGTGATTTTGTCAAGCGTACACATTTCGAGAGAATGGGACATCTTATTAGTATTGAATACGTAGCTCAGTCAAGCATGTTACAGTAATTAGTACTGTACCGTCGTATACTAACTATAACCTAGATGTCCCGAGTTGTTGGCTTCGAATTGTTTCTCCATATACGGCGGCAATATGTCCCATTCTGTGGTATGATCACTGGACCTCCCGGCTGCTGGTTGATGCTCGATCCACACTGTCAAATGACTGGGTCAATTATGACCCTGAATTGGATCAAATTGACGTAAATTCGAAATTTGGTGTGTTCCCTCCTAAACCAATCCTGGGAAAAATTGACCCAGTATCTTTGCAGTGTGGCCACTCGACCACTCTCGGCCTACAGCCTCAGTATTTTCGGTAGTTTACGTGTGTTACAGCCTACAGATTGAGTCACGAGCTTACTGCATTAATAATATTTCAATTTCACCTCACGTACGTTTCACGTTGACGCACAGACGCATCTTTTGGATGAGAGTTCAAATAGACCTCAGCATAACAGGTTGGCGACCCTTCGACTATGAGACCTACAATACATGCTATAGATTATAGAAGCTGATACCACTAACCCGGACTGAGGAAATGCCATTGGCTCGACAAGTATATTTATCGCTGACTCATTATGGCGGATACCCGACACTCATTTTGAGAAATGTCCAAGGGAAGTTCGACAATATGTAGGCCTTCATGTGTCCTTCCTGAAATCACATCATAATACGAGAGGGGTGAAGATGACCTCGTTTTCCCCCGCGAACCAAAATTAAATAATCAACTCGATTCATTTGGCGTGGTAATAGTTCATAAAGTACGTAACCGATATATCGTATAACCAAAATAAACTGAACTCTACATCATAGAGAAACTCTCGGACCTTCCAGAGTATAGCGTATCTGGATTCGTCTTTTTTGATGATACAATTATTCAATCCAACATTGACATTACCAACCTTTGCAGTGCGGGTTTGACAAGTTACTAATGACCAGGAGTAATATATGTAAACTTCAAATGCAAAATAATGATGGACTAGTCGTTGGGTTCTCAGCCTCTTTAGTTAGAAGCCAGAGAGAGTGGACTCAGGAAATGAGTGATGTCGATCATTTCCACATAGCCTATCCTTATATAACAATTAGTTATATCATCAAATCAATTGATGATATCACTGATTCATTCCATTATATTTTCTTTCTATTGGTTAGCCGACTATGTATGCCTACACATGAAAGTAGAAACGGAAGATAGTTAGTTAGGGTGGCTGCCATTGAGGAAATGGGAGCCAACTCCGACCATTTGAGGTTACTCCGTATCCAAATGATATGTGTAAAACGATGTTATCCCAGTGTTCCAAGCAAACGATTAAACTGATGGCGCTCGTTTCGTTACTTCGATGAACATGACACTAAAAACACCGCTTACACTTCATCGTGTAATAAAATAATTTTATAACGTTCACTACATAGTTGCTCGTAGTTTCGTGAACTCCAGACCATTCTTGAACTCCAATTCCTTTGATTGTATAGTCAAAACCATGGTGACCTGGTGATACCACCCCATGAATCAATGGTACCATATTCTAACCATCCATAGACAATAGATGTGAATGAAGGTCAAATGGCTAAACATAGTTGTAATCGAATCGAACGTCAGGGGCGCAAAGTTACATTGATCGCTGACCTAGGGGTGTACTCTGCGCCTTTAGACATATTTTGCATTTGAAAGAGGGCCGGGACGCAAAATGATGCCTCGTGACTTTATGTCAAGCCGATCTATGCAAAGTTTATCCAGTAATCAACATCTTTGTATTCTCCATGACAGTCAATAGAGGGGGCGCGCGCCAGTTCAACCTATTTGTGGGTATCGTGCAGTGCATTTATCCGCAGCCACCATGCAATTTGTTCTAGGATTGAGTATCCGTGCTTGCTTTTAATTAAACACAATAGCACATTTGGATGAAATTTTGAATACAACATAGCGCGTCAATCAAGCTGGCAATTTAATCGTACCCTCTCTCTGAGGCAGACGACCTCCAGAGAGACCTTAATACCCCCACCAGGTTCAACGATGATTCAATATTGATGAACTATAGGACTACCCTCTTATAGATCGATTGCACTGCGGAAATGCCTCTAGGCTGACAAATATTCAATGACTGGCTCATCACGGCGCATATTGCCCGATATTTGTTTCGAGATTTGAACTGAAGGAGACTGATCGTTCACTCCGGAGGGCCATTGCTGGAAACGAGGCACTACCTTGTTAGTCGACAAAACATAAGTTTTTCAATTTTCCAGGTAATGTTATCAATAAAATAGTGGAGTGTAGCTTGTCGGTACTCTCTGAAAACGCCTTGGTCAATTTGACCAGAAATCGAATCAAATGGGCACCCATCAGAAATCTGATCGAATATATGAAATT
>JAODTT010053409.1:0-10081 GCA_025400115.1 Pentamera pediparva
ACTGATACATACGAAAGGAACTAGAGGGAACCTCATACGTGTATGACTGAGAATACTAACGTCTTAACTAAGACTATCTTACGGAAGGTCATATCATTCATTGATAACTTACTGCGTAAATAAATAATCTCTAACGTCTCATCTGCGATGCTCGCCACAACGCTTCAAGCGATGTCCTCTGTTTGTAGTAACTTAACTTTGACAAAATAGTAGTATTGAAGGCTGTTGAGTCCATGAAACATTTGGAAAACCTGAATCAATTAACCACGCATTTGCCTCTACTTCATCGAAGTCAGTCCAGGACGTCTCCATCTCTCCTCGTGTGGTAAATCCTTCAGACAACTAATTATTCTGGAATCCCTTCTTTCCCGAGAAGTGAAATTCCATACCTGGACGAAATACTCGAGGTGAGGCCTTACCGGTTGCTTGGACAACAATATCGTGACATGCAACAGATAGGGATATTCCGAAACCCTACACCCGAAATTACATGAATAAACTTCTGCTTTATTGTTCAAAGGTACGTGACTGTGTTCATCACTTATTTTGTATTCTGCTCCTAACCAGAGCATTAACCTCACAGGATGAGCTGTGTACTCGCAGCCAGTTCGATTACATAGATGGATGCTGAATATTGCTGGAGCTTGGATGCCTCCAACTTACTAAATATAATGTTAGGTTCAATTTCAATTTCACATATTACCTGGTCTCCGACGGGACAGTAATATTTACAAATGAAGAGGATAAAATAACGGAAGCAGGGAACGCCAAATGAGATGTATACATATCGAACCGTTTCACTCATAGAAAGCCCTTTCAAGACATGAATATCGCAAATCGATAGATGTCTGGTGTTAATTAGTTTATTGTTAATGCTATAATAAATTGGTTTTTTAATACTTTCTTGATGACAAATGTTTCCAGTCAGAGATTCACATTCCTCCTCAGCTGATGAAAAACAAGTTACAGTTATTGGTTCATCAGAGTCGGAATCTACATTAGAATCAACATCACCCATGCACAGCATCGGAATATATAAGATGAAATATGTTCACTGCCACGGTGAACTTATAGGCATCAGTTAGAAAATCAAGGCTTTTTATGACTGCAATATAACTTCAAAATTGAACGAAATTTATTTAGGGGAGAGATATTCCTTGCACATAATTCTATTGATACAATGAATAATTTCGATATAATCATTGATCAGGAATATGTGACCATTTCCACTGATTTCATGCGACCTGGTCGATATCCTAACGTATAACACGATTTTATGAGCATACAAAGCTGTTTACCCTTATTGATAACAATTGCACCTAATCAATATTCTAACATAGGCCTATAATATAAAGATTGAAATTGTTGACACAAATGAATAATTATTGCACTGGTATCACCTGGAATGCTAACACGGTTTCTTTGGGATTAGAATAAATATTTCTCCTAATCATGTATATATTTATATCTATGTTTCACATAATTTTTTGTTGTTCAAATTTCCTCGAAATATGCTTTCTGTAAATACAACGGTATCCTCGACCAAATAAACGGAGCATACAATTCGGCCTGGAAGAAGGCATCTCTAAAGCCTTGGTCGTAGACATTTCGTGGAGTGTCCACAGGACTTGAAGTCAAGACTCATGTTGAACCTCCCTGTGGTCCACCCTGGATACTGGTTACCTTGCGGAATCAGGCTAATTAACATGGGATCTCCGAGCATGATGGAGCCCCTGAGGTGCTGAGTATGACCCACCAGCGCGTGGACACGCCCTGCGAGGACACCAATCCATCTCCCAACTATGGACAAATAGTAGCTGGTGCTTCCCCGTTGGTTTTTTAGGCAGAGGCTACGGGTCAAGAGCCACTACAGAAAATTATTCGGGCTGGAGGAGTTGCGACCCTAGTACGTATTATTATCGTAAGGCTTCAACATGTCAAGGGCAGAGGGAATGGCTCAATGTGCAGCAACATACGGAATTGAGATCCTCGGCATTCAAGAGCATAGGCAAGTCCATTCCGATCCCATAGAATTCAACAGTGATTGGGACCATACGTACTCTCCCCAGCTCAGCAAGTTCAGTTGTTCCTTCAACGTTATTGCGTGATGACTGACATATTCCACAGCACAGTCACTCCCCCTAATATATCCATACATTTGCTGCCTATATTCTCGCACTTTTCCCCTGCTTCGCATCATCAAATTGGTATGTTGTTGCAGATGGCCAAATAGGATATAGTTTTCTGCAGGCAGATCACTAGTTTGTTGGTCTTCTCGCTTCCTCAATGGAGTAATGAAGTTTTCGTTGATGGCATTCGTGTCAGTCACACGCCCTGTAAATGTTGCCCTTCTCTGCACACAATTTGCTTTTGGTGAGAGCATCTCACTTGCAGTCGGATCTGGGATTCAGGCTGGGTCATACCAACGAACCGACCGCAGTAGTGCCCAGAGCAACGCATTTGCATCGGATTAGGAAATACAATCCAGTGCTCGCCACTGAGCATCAATACGCTTCGACTGAGGTGGCAAAGGTCGTCAGTGTCTCTCGTTTGTTTGGTTGTTGTTGTTGTTGTTGTTTGTTTCTTTCTTCCTTTGTTTTCTCGTTCTTTGATGTGACCCTCCCTTGCGGGAACTCAGCAAACTCACTATGTGGGACAGAGACGCCAAGCTGGCGATTATGCCAGTCACGTGCAAGCGATGTCATTGTCCCGAGCCGGTCCAGAGCCAGTCTCGCTGAATCAGGAGTTTCAAGAATGAGGCGGAAACATTTTAAAACGAAATATGCAGCGCGCATGAACCTGAAACACCCAAGCCGGAAAACTGGACTTTGCCTGAGAGTGAGATGGTATTTTTGCAGACAAGGAAGCAATTGTGGAGAGTTCTGCTATTTCCAGTTCCCGTGCTAGCGCTATCTGCATCCTGTGCCGAGGGGATCAGCTACAATATCCTGATGTATATCGATGAAGAGCGGTATGTACGTGACGTAATCCAGAAAGTCGACGACGCCTGTGTCCTTATGGTCGATCCTCTGGATGACCTGTTGGAAACAAAATATCAACTACTATTTTTAATATTTTTCAATTTGCCGGAAGACACGCGTGTGCTTGAATGACGAATGCCTAGTCTGAGCCCCCCAGCCGACATCTAATAAGGTAGTCATCGATAATTGTGGTGAAATCAATGTTGACTAGCACCTATACACATTATTGATACCGATACTGAAATTCAACATATAACATTTTGAATCCCAGCATTAGAAAAGACAGTACCTGAATAGCCGGGCAGTCGGCAGATAAGGGTTTTTTAGGGGGGCGTACGTAAACCTGTCCTAATCATGATCCTAATATAACAATGGGTACGATTGATTCTATACAATGCAAACAGCTGATCAAGGCAAGCGTTGTTAAATAATGATGTGTATTATTAGTATTTGATCATGAGATTACGTCACACAATAATAAAAAAAATGATTGACCACGACTCACGAAATGACTTGTACAACCATGTGTATCATTAACGGATTCGTTGCGAAACATTGGTTTGACGAGTCACTGATGAACAAGGGTGATGATTGTGGAGAGCCTACGTATAAGGCACATATCCAAATCATTATCCTCATCTTTCCTGATATTTTACTTATTTCCATGTTTCGTTGTTCGAATCCATATCAAACTGTAGGCACCAAACTCGCTAAGGACCAACGACAGACGAGCAAATTGTGCCTTGCCTACAAGGCAAGAAATTGCAAAAGGTGAATAATGACATTGCGATTACATTGAAACTTATTTGTTAGAATGATTGAGCATATTGAATACGAAATCATGCGTTCGAGAACTGCATTTAGAGGCCAATTGCTAATTACCTTTCTGATATGGTCTTTAGTCAGTCCACCAGCTTCCAGCTCCACGACCAGGCTGTCGACCGGTACTAGACCCACGACATCTTCCTCAAGAAGACGGAATAGATCCTGCCAAGGAAACAGTAGACATGACCAAGCAATACAAGGTGTGGATTTTAAAATGGTTAATCTGAAGAATAAGATGTCTTTCCATATGCAATGGAAATTGCATCCTCGGTGACTCACTAGTTGGAAGCCTACTCATTTCTCCTATGATTGAATGCTCTGGCAAAAAAAGCATTCACATGACGTCGACATTGCTATTTAGTAGTGCCAAGTACTTTAATTAACGTCATTGACCCAATGTGCCCATTTCCAAACAGACAGACAGACTTCACTGTGTCGTTAGATCCCTTTGATTCCCAAAATTTAGAGCGCCGAATTTGTAATCTATAGAGGTTTTCGGTTTTAGTTCACATTCCTTGAGGAAGGTTCTTCACCACGATTGCTTACGGTGAAGTGTAGGTGATTTGTGAGTTTCCGCCTGCGTGCAATAACTCTCTCCTTCACATCGGGGTCACGTCATAGAGGTATTGCCCTATTCCGTGTCCTGGCGAAGCTGAGCAGCTGGCGATAAAACACTATATCTGGTCGGCACTCTTGCTGGACCTGGTGTAGGATCGATCCTCTCCCCAGCTACGGTATCATGAACAAAAATATATTTCTTATTCCTCGGGAGGAAGAGGAGGGTTCAATCGACTGTGAAACAAACCTTTGCTCGCTGCATCTTCAAATCCAATGCCTCGAAATCCAGTTGGTTGATGAGTTCGCGGACAAGTGGTCTGTTAGACAAATACAAAGAACGTCAACATGAGTATCACTTAGTACAATTATTATTCGTAAAATGCTGTTATGTGGAGTAATTTTGGAAATGACTGCATACTCACTCGAGTTGAGTTATTTTCTCTGAAAGTGCTGCGACGACTTCGAAGAGTTTCAGGTTGATCTTGTACCGCGATGGGAGGTCCAGTATCTAATGGACAAAGTACATTTAGAAAGGCCTAAAGTAACTCGAGTCTTTATGGAACACTCTTCATACATTCTCGCGTTTAGATGAACGAACGCGCTGATGTTGCAGTTAGTATAATTACGCAGATGCACAAATCTAAACACCTGCTGTTCAGGACCGCTAAAATATTGGAATTTCTAATCGTACACATCAAAGGCGCCAGCACGATTGAGGAAAACACCGTTGCAACCCTACGCACCACTATGGGATATCCCAGGGTCTCCGAATTCCACACTTGCCACAGCAAGATGGCCTGATAATGACACGTGTCTAGCATTGTCCATCACTGGTCATTAAGTTTATTCAGATGACTCTCGAGATAATTTTAGCATGTCATGGATGAAGTTCTGTGTTGGCTAACGCTAACCCTAATCACGACCTTGAGCCCTAACCCTAACAGAGAACACAACCAATTATATACAACCAATACGAACAGCTAATCAGCCCCATGAAACACCTTGTTGGTTGTAAGCATGGTTGAATTGCAGCAATTACACCAGAAATTACGAATAAAAGCAGGGTGCTTCCAATGTTCACCCATCCTCTGGGTAGCGGCTTCAGCAGTTCTCATAACACCACGTCCAGTATATGTGGAGATGTCTCTAGAAACTCGACTACCTACACTGCTCAATGGTCATTTAGGTGGTCCGTTTTGAATATTGAAAAGTTATGCTGATGTAGCTTATAGGTAGAAGACAGACAAATAGAAAAAACATCCATAGGAGCTAACAGAGGGTATGAAAAGGCCGCTATCAGGCTGTAGCTGATAGTTGATGGACCTAAAGAGCTGAAGGACATAAACAGCGGATAGAAGACAGATGGCAGACGATTGACAATGTGAGAGGTTCTATGATGCTCCATTGGAATATTTTGTGTATGTCAATACTTTTTTGCTGCTTCAGATGGTGGTACGATGGTATGAGGACTATGGCTCTTTTGCGGAATGTTTACTTACATGGAAGACAAATTGGCATTCTTGTTCCGTGATCAGATTGTTGTTGATCCTCTGAAGGAGCTCTTCGAACTCTTTCAAAGTGATTTCATATTCCTGCTGCTCCTGTGTATGGAAGTAGGATGACGACGAGATAATAAGAAACATGTTACCAAGCGTGTATCTAGTCAACTAGGAAAGGTATACCGAAAACAGGACCTTGGGGTGGAATCATCGTCATAACCCCTGGGCACTGAATTGTTACCATTTTATTATCATTAAGGTCTTACCCTACCTGTGTTAATTGTGACAATATCCATCGAAATATGATGTGTGTATATTTGGAAACGAGAGAGATTCCACATACACCACATTCAATCCATGACTATAAATAAATAGATTGAGTCAGACGCTTGCTATTCTGATTTTGTACTTAAAGTACATTTTATATGTTGGTAAAAACTGGATTCGTAAGTTTGTCACTTCAATATTCGCCTCATGTCCTTCGCCCGATGAGTAACAACTATCATTCGCAATACTTTATCAGATCATGATAACCCATGATCGGGATACTTAGCAAAGGTATGTATGCGATAAGACTATAACCAGTATTAAAGGCTTATGGAAGTGGTATCCGACCGTTTTGGGACTTACATAGTTAAGAAGAGCGTATTTCATAACCCTTAAATCTCAAATTTGAAGTTTCAAACTGCTCTCGTCTCTGTGTTATCTTCATGAATAGTTTGGGTACGATGACATCACAAGGGGAACCAAATGAATGTCCCTATCGAGTTTACACAGTAATTACTGATTTTTTGTTCAGTGCAAGTGCGAGTGCGAGTGATTTTTCTCCTCCGCCACCAATAAATACTTATTCAAGTTATTGAAGTCAGGTTCACCATTCTCGTATGACAGAGTTTTGAAAAAAATACAATTCATATTGACTTCGCATAATGAAGGTATTTGGCATCCCCCATGACGTTACAAAGACATTACGTAATAATAAGTCTGCCTCATTCTCACCGTCTTATCGACTGAAAGTCCGTTCAGGGGTTTCAGGGATTTTCTCGATATACGGATCAAAAAGAATCATAATCTTCAGAGTCATGTTCAGCACTTCCGTTGGCATTCGACTAACTGCAGATATGGCAATCGGTTGATTATTAGCAGAACGTTCCAGAACATATGGTTTTGGCGTATACACTTTTTTGAAAATGTAAGTCTTCAAAACTGTTTCATTATCCGTCTGAATAATAACTTTAAACAGAGGATGTATGTGTTGACCTGGAAGTTAAACTGAGAGAGGGTTGTACACTTCATTAAAATATTGCTTCAATGGCTTGTTTATTCATCTTTATACCTTATCCTGTGACCCTGCATCATCTGTCGTTTCACTGGATGCATTCTCCTTTTCGCGCAACACACGAGCCAAATCATCCACCATCTTTAGTTCCTCTATGAAACAATAGAACAGGACGAATAAGGTGTTGAGAATGCTGGAGTAACATCGTTATACATACCTAAGTATGCAAGGCACAGATAAAGATTACCTGGATAGATGTAGGGAGGATATATTTCTAAGGTTGCTTATATCCTTCATTATATACATTTCGTTGAGCCAACATAGTGTGGTGGTGTGGTGTTTGGACCAGGAACCCGGAGGTTTCGCGTTCGAATTCCGAGCGAGGCGTGTTGGTTTCCCTCTCTAAGCAGCTTGTCATGTAGCCCGACTCATCGGGAGAGTTCGGTTTGGCGCCAACTCTAATTACCGTTAATCGCGCCAGTTAATTCTGGTTAGCTCCTGCTGCGTCTCAGCTGCTATGAGTACCTGGTGTAAGCACTTGGCGAGAGAACTGCTATCCATGCAGCACTGCAGGCCCCGCCGTGTGAACAGCAACATCAGATAGGCACCGATCGAAGTGTCGGGAAAAAGAGTCCTCGCAGCTCCGCACTTGTGTCCACAGCGTACCGGTATGCCACTAACCTTCCTCAATGTTTCTTCCATATAAAGAATATAGTGTATGTACACTATTCAGCGCAGCATACTGTATACACACACTCTCTCTTGTAAGATTGACAGGAAAGGGTACACAAGTGGGAACTGTGAGCAGAAATGAGAACTGTTCTAGTCTAGTGACATTCAAGTCGAAGCGGAAAACCTACCTCTTCAGACAGTATAACTGCAACATATAGTCTGTGTGATAAACTCGTGTGCAGTATTTCAGCTTTTTGAACTTACTATTCTTAATTTTTATACGCGATATTTTAGAGCACTTTCGGTGGAGGTTACGTTTTATAAAAATAAAAAAAAGTGTTATTTTTTATTATCATCAACAAATACAATAAAGCAGCGAGTGTGATGGCATAACAGATTGAGGAGTCGAGCTCCAGTGGCTGTGGTTTTGAGCCCACTTCGTAACATTGAGCAAGGGTCTGTACTTTATAATTCGACTGATTCACTCCAACCAAGTGCAAATGTGTACCCTACGAAGTCATTGGTATAGTGCTGCACTGCTTGAGTCTGCTTCAATCTGAAGGAAGTCGCCAGGGAGACGATTAAGTGGCATAATGGTTCAGTGTGACAGGTGCAGATATCAAGGAAAATGGGAAGTTATGCTGAGGACAGCGCCTAGCCGCGGGGGCTAATGATCTCGACACCTTGGCCCGAGCCTACCCGCTATTAATGTCCAGAAAACAAGGTCAGTGCTGCCTGGACCGTACTTTCCATCCACAGTGCGGACACCAGGTACTCATCACAGCTGAGTGAGCTGGGAAGCACCAGCAGCCAGAATTACCTAGCGCGATGATCGGTAGTTGGAGTTCGCGCCCAACCGAACTTTCCCGATTACTTAGACTACATGGCAGCTGAATTCAATTCTGCCTGCCTAGAGAAGAAACCAACACGACACGACTTGTGGGTTCCAAGCATAATCACCAGACCACTAGACAAGGTGTTGTCTCCACCTGTAAGGCGCGGCAAAGTTCTAATTCACTGTTTACCCTAATATGGGAGATGGGAAGGTGAGATAACCAAGAGTTGACGATAAATCAACGTGTGAGTCTGATGTAGTTTTGCTGAAGTGAGAAAAGTTGCTGAACAAAATACTGAAATATGTTTTATTTGCTTTGTTTCCTAAATTCGCGGCAGCTGACGAAGCCACATCAGGCAAGATTTCATCCATAGAAATCCAGGCCGTGTGATAATGACCATCATAAGGCAACTGACAATTGTCCAGAAACTGAGAAGGTTGACGTGCATTATTCCCACTACTGTCATCTGGCTCACATCTTGGTGGTGAGTCAGTAGTCTTTGGACAAAGGGGTGATTGAAGCTATAGGACGTCATCCCTGATCGGCAACACTGCCTGTTACTGTTAGTTTTGCCTGAACCAGGTGTTTGCAATGTAAAAAACACATAATGTCAATAGCGCAGTCAGCCGTTCTCCAACAACTAAGCAACTGAATGCACTTGAAACAACGTAACTTTATTGCACAGTCGGCAATTCCAATACTCCGACAAATGACTCATATACCTTTCTCGTCGCTTCTTTGCTTTTCATCCCATGTTCATTTCAACTGCAATATGCTGTACCAAACGTATAACCGGTTCTTTTCCGAGCAAACTGCATGCTTAACAACTCAAGTAGCCCTAGAGAAAAAGGTGCCCATAACCCACTCGGGTAACTATGGAGCCAAACAAGCAGCTGGGCCATGTTGAGGGCGTTACTGTCGGTCACAGATGGCTTACAACGAGACGTTTGACCAACGATCACCCACTACTTTTGACTGTTTTCCGAATGCAGTGGCACATCTTACTGTAGGTACAAAAACGTACGTCACAAACACCTTGATGTTTAACACCAAGCCAACCCTGTATTTCCAGTGCTGCTGGAATGCAGGAACCCTTATTTTGAAATGGTTAACCATTTCTCGTAAAAAAGAATTTGAAATCTTCAAAATTCTTCTCTTCCTATACAACGGTTAACCATCAACCGCCATTGACTTACTGTGTGAGGTCCATGGTGTACCGTGACATTGTTGACACTACTTTCCTGTCAAGAGGAAACGTGCGAAACATGTACCACAGGCTGGGATACGACGCTGCTCGGCATCATTGGAATTGGACATGCCGCCAGCTCACCCAAACTGGACGCCATGCCTGCCCCACCCAACTCAGAGGCACAGGGCCTACCCACCCCGACCACCCTAACACCAGATCACACCTACACACCAAATATCACC
>JAODTT010053520.1:0-10081 GCA_025400115.1 Pentamera pediparva
AATTTCGGGGAATGGGCTTTCCGTCATATACAACATTATTCGTATTGTAAATGCTGACGGGTACACATCCTCTGTTATCTTACGGGTATTTCAAACGTGTTTCGCTGAATGTTCCGAAAACATTTTTTTGTTGAGTAACACACAAGTTGTGGAGATGTTTCCAAAACATTCACAAAACATTTTGACGGAACATTCTGAAAACATTTTTAAAAACTTCTGAAAGTGTTCTTGAAAGGTTTTAGTGGCAAAATATTTGCGCCAAAATGGGCTGAAGTCATGTTAGTGTTGTCAGAGTATATTTTAGTACCGTTTCGTTCCGTAGGTCTGCCGTTACTCTCAAATGTTGAATAGAACGAAAATGTTTCTAAAAATTGTCTCAAAACATTTTTGGAAGGGTATGGAAACGTTTACATAATATGCATGTTACTCAACAAAAAACGTTATCCCGAAACATATAGGACACAGTCTCGGAAACGTTTCGTGTTTGCTGGTTATTTACCTTTCATCAACGTTGATGTTGAGGGATGGACTATCACTAATTATCCAGTGAGCCTAACACATGCCGATGTGCAATTCCACAATAGCCCGGACTGATGGTAATGCATAATATATCCTCCACTGCCTGGAAGGCTGGATTAAAATGTGGCTTTGAAGAAGAATGGTGATGATTAGCCTGAAGGAGAGAATGAAGAATAGAAGCATCCAGGAAGACAGTTGTTTGGAGAAATAGTAAACATTAATATTGATTACCTTGGCCACATTCTCAAAATATGTTATTGTGCATTGGCACTCCAGATGACAGGGGGGAAGGCTGACGGAGAGAACGAGGTTGGGCGTCAAGGGTGGCAGTGGCATGACAACGTCTGGGAATAGACAGGGTTGAGCCTAGTGGAAGTCAAACGTCTATGTAACTCAGAACAGAGCTGCTTGAAAGATGGTGAAAAGGAGTGATAGCCAACCGGAAGTACTGACGGCGGCCGAAGAAGAGATCATACCATGAATAGTGAACCCATCGAATGAGCCTGAACATTCATATAATTTAACTCCACTCGAAGGCTGGAGTGAATATCGAATCAGTATACAGAACCCCAGATGCAGCTATATGATAAACATCCTTCCCAGTAAACATTCAGAAGTCTACGAATTGTACCCCAGGTGCACTGGGATATCTATAACAAGCTTTTTGTCTGGGTGATGTTCCTTTTCCCAGCTCTCAATCTTGATACTAAACTGTTATTATTCACCGACGCTTTCACAATTAACCATCGGGTGACTTTTACTTTAACCTGTCAGCTGGATCTAATTTGAATTTAATGACAAATAAATATTCCATTTCCTATATGGAGGCCCCATTCTATTCGTGAATGGACCAACGCGTACACGCTGAAAACGAATGAATAAAATAACGTTATGTAATTAGCCACTTTACAAACTCCACAAACGTGCGTGAGTGCCTGTATGAATATGTGCATAGTAATGGGACGTACATGTCAGGGATTCGCACGGCCACCTGTAGTGCATCAACGTTACTATGCGAGATGCCTCTCGACGAATTATGAAGAACAAAAAACAATCGTGTACCCCCTGTACTTCCAGTACTCCTAGTAAACCACAGTTTCAATATTTTGAAGCCGTGAATGTAAGATAAAATGGCAAACAAGAACCTTTTTCAGCCATACAATTCAAGACCACGCTAATCCCTCAGATCCTGGTGCTCTTAGTCCTATATGTTGGCACAGATTGCGTCCACAGCCTCTCAGATCACCCAGAGGCTAAATAATACTTTTGGAAATGGGTCAATTTCGACATCATTTTTGCAATTGTACGTACCAGTAGCTACACTCCATGTGACTTGATGGAATATATATATGATCATGGCGTCATTAACCAGTTCACATATACCACCAACTGGGAAATGGAATCTAAATCGTAATACCACACAAGGTCGCGACTCCCAACCCCTCCTGTAGCCGCGCACTTGCTTCCCCGTGAGCTGATAACGTTTCGAAGTCCAACAAATTACTGCAAACGTTTAATTTGGTTTGCAACAACTTCCACCCGAAAACGGCATAGCTCATGCACGATACGTGGGCGGACATATATGCTATACGATCACAGAAGTACAGTCATTACATTTTATGTTGCACTACCTATGCAATATATGTTGTATACATTATTTACTTTATTTTTTCCGCTCTTCTTCCCAGGCTCCCAGAGACACCGAACACATTTCACCGACACAAACTTGTTTCTACAACCAGTGATTTACAGTGCATTCCTCCTGCCGATGTTCTCGTCGTTGGATAATACTGCCGTCGTGATATCTATCCAAACAAAGGCCTCGAATGAACATCTAGAGCTACGATCATGTTTCCTGTTAGCGACTGGTCTGCCCCAAGTCAAGTTCAAACATCCTCCGTCATCATCGTAATAACAAAGCCACTATGACTTATGTGGCTGCGCCTGCCTCCGTCAATTTTCAGCCCTACGCGATCTGTAATGGGCGGAGAATCGCGCACGTGACAATGCACTATATAAAGCAAAAATCTCCCGCAGCCAGCTTATTACGGAACGAATTGGCGGAATGACCGTCGTCTGTTAGACGGGTGAGCGGATCATTACTTTCAATTTCGAATATCCTTCACGATCAGGTGCGTTTTATTCTATGGACGGAAATGTAACCTTGGCAGGCATCTCGTTGCAGTTGGACCATCACGAGCGAGTAATTTTCTTGGATAGTAGATGAAACTTTGGTGAGCAGGTGTGTGAACACGCACAAGTGTAACATCTCATTCAGATACGATCATTTAAAAACAATCGTAATACATGTGTGGAATCGGTATGAGGAATGGCAGATTTTTTTTATCTTCTTTCGAGAAGGATATTCGCGTCAGTAGTTTGCAGGTACGAACATAAACAATCTGAGCAGAAGAGTAGCAAAACCATTGGTGTAGCGATTATTTTGATGAATCGACGTCGGTTGGCATGTTTGAATAATTCAACGGGTGACTACACTGAATCTTGAGAAATCACAGCAACTGGTCTTCTAAAGGACGATAGAAAAGAACGACTATACGTCTCTGTCGATACTGAACTGAATTGAAGCCAGGATGGATGCCAACTTCACCTGTTTCAACTATAGCTATACACGAGATGAAAACTTGGCCTATGAATACTTGTACACCGACATGGATATCATATTCCATAGGTTCGTGTTCCCTATTATACTATTGACCGGTATCCTCACAAACTGTACATTCCTCTTTGTGGTTTACCGAATTCCTAACATGCGGACAGTTGTTAACCAGTACCTTACGCACATTGCCGTTGGAGATTTGCTATTTCTTTTAACAGCCATCGGGAAGAAACTTTTAAGGTTCCATTCATCCAGCAACAAAGTCGAATTCGGCCACCTCTGGGGACAGTGGATGGAAATTTGTGCCCATGTGGTCAATTATACTACAATTTTCGCATCAGTTCTGATAATGACTCTCGTAGGCTTTGAAAGATTCTACGCGGTTTGTAGACCCATGCGAATCTACGCTGCCAGCACAAATCAAAAAATGGTCAAGGTTCTTTTGGCGATCGTCTGGATTGTGAGCGCCTCTCTAGCTGCAACAACAATTCCAGCAATCACAAAAGTTGTCCACTTATGTGTTGAATGGCCTGACGATCCTGTATTTGAGGGCCTGCACACAGAATTTGATCTTTACCTGCCACATAGCGATGCCACAATGGCTTACGTGTTAATGGTTCAGACTGTACCTTTCTTCGTTGTCATGGGAATAAATAGCGTTCTATACTTCAAAATGGTTTCCACTATGACAGGACGTCTCGGTACGATGCAGGCGCATGACTTAGACGTACAGGCGAACGTGGAACTCAGGAACAAGGTCGCAGTTATGCTCATAATAAACGGGATAACTTTCTTCACTCTAACATTCCCATTCCATTTGGTATCATTCATAAATGGGGTGCGCTATTTGCTAAGCACGGAAACGGGATTCGGATTTGAGTATAAAGAGTTATTTTTAATCTTACTATATTGTAACTCTCTTGTCAACCCAATTATCTACAATGCAGCCAACTCGAGGTATCGGTCTGCATTCCTTTCTGCGTTCGGAATGAGCTGTGGCGAGAATGGATGTTCATTGCGACCCCGAAACTATAGCGCACCACTGAAAAATGGAAACACAAAGGACAGCCCCACCAAGAATACTATAACGACGACATACAGTAACGTCTATGCGACAAATGTTAACGGGGACATCATTCTGGAGAGCAACGATACTCAGTGTTAGTGAAGCAAGCAGTCGGATGTTGGTGGTACTGACCCAATCGGAAGTATGTATTCGTAAATGTGGACCCATTTGTCTGTAAATGACTCATGTCAAGTCAACGTTTCCTGGGCGAACCTGGGTGGGTATGCACATTAGGTCAAGTAACCATTTCTGACGAGATCAATGTACCCAGCCAGCAACAAAAATCGGAAATATTGTGTGGGGTATAAGGCATTGTAATTATTTGGGTGCCTTTGCGAGACGCAGATTTACGTGTTCGGGGGTCAAAAGCTTCTTTCCTGACTCGATAGAGATTACTACTGGAGATGATGAATTCATATATGTATTTTTGGATGAATCACCGATGGATACATTATTCACATTCGAATGAGAATCATACTAGACAGCGGCAATTTTGCAAGAGTTCGGGCGGGACTTCTCTCATAGAAATTCATTACAAATCATACAATAGGTAAGCATTGCTATTTGTTTGGGGGGAGTATCTTGCACTGGTTCATATGGACGCATGCGCATCACTGCTTTTAGTATTTAGTAAATGAGAATCTGGGTCTTCGAAGCGTCTGAAAATACAAATAATCAAAGAGTGTGAACTTTGTGGAAACGCTCAAAGTAAATATGTTCAATATATTTGTGGCTATGTCTGGTTTCTGCACTGGTTAAGTGTGAATAGGCAGCTGGTAATCCATGTGAATAAATAACTACTTTCAGTGAATATGTGTATAACACCTGTTCATTGATATATTACCTTGACAAGTTAACTGCAACGCAAGTGGCTTAGCGGAGATCGAAATCATTTCCATGATGCGTTCGATGCCATTGTTTTGAGGACAATGAAGGAGATGTAAAAAAATATAAAATTCTGTGTTGAGTCAAAAAATTTGCGAATGCGCAATGTCAATGTTACTAATTGTAAATTAGAAAATATTTAGAGACAGAAGTGAGATATATTTTTTGTATTGACTCGGCGAGGTTTTACATCACTGTCCTGTGCTCTGTGAATATCGATGGCTGGTTTAGAGACCTTAAGCAAAACCTTATAGTTATGTAAATGAGTACGCCGGAGCTTAGGAGGGGTTTATTTCTGTTTGATTGTACAAATGCACGGGAAGTATTATAGGCCTACTGGTCCAAATTTAGAGGCAGGATGATATAGATAATTACATCAACAACACTGCTCTGTATGATATTTGTGACGACCAACACCGATTTCTAAATGTTATTATTTGGACTGCTCCTTCAAGATAGACATATGCAGTCTAGATGGGGATGGTCTATGTATTACAAGGAACCTGGAATCGTTACTTTTGCAACGAATTATGAATAAGACTGAAGGTCTCCTTCTCATAATGGTCGGACAGCTATTTCCTCACACAGGCCTAATTCAAATAGTTTACAAAACGTTTTTAATAGTTTAGGAAGATGACTTGAGGATATCTAATTGGGTGACAGATAGATAATAGATGACTGCTATCTTCAATTGATATTTGACACATTTACGCAAGATGTGAAGGGTATCAATACAACAGTTGAGTGACAAATGACTAATAGGAGAAAAATAAATCTGAAATGTATTAATCCCATTATCTTCTACAAACAATGCCAAAGCAATGGGTATCGGAGCATTAGATTCAACAATATAAGAAAACTAATGAACAATGCAGATATTGTTAATGTTTTGTTGTAACGCATTTAACTCATTGTAAGCTTTTCCATACGAGTTGTTTCTCTGTCTAAATGTACGCTGTACAAATTATGTGCATCAATTGAAGCCTTCATACAGTACCTTGAAGTAAAACTCCCAATATTCCAAGTTGGCTAGCATCGGAGGGGTCAGGGAGTGTTGATTGCGATTTAAAATGCTACCTACGAAAAATAAACGTCCTGCCCAAAATCAAAACAATCATAATTTCACTAGCCAAGTTTGTTGTTTCAAAGAGAAAAGTAGACCCCGCCTGTCAAAAACGTCGCTTTGTCTCAACACTAATTACGTTTTCTAATGTAACTATGTAACTGGAGACATCATAATATACCAATCCTAACATCGACGATGGTTCTAGAAATATCGTGTAGCAGGTAGACTATTCTACGTTTAGGAGAGCAACACGGTAATTTTATTCCCTGTTAATCAATGTAGCAAATACGATAATGTAATGATCGATTCAGCATTATAGTAGGGGAGGGAATGCCCAGCAAAGTAACTGTACAATAATGAGTGATATCGACAAAACCGGTTCTAGTCAACATTAGGAGCTACAGAAAGCCAGCAACTAAATTTTATCGAGAAGTTATCAGATTTATCTTAGAATGGTGATACATCGATTGTATATTGTGTCATTTTGAGGTGAGGATTCGTATTCAATATTCTGTTATGCCACTGTATATATAATATGTCATCGCGGCATCACATCGGACTTTGTACCCAGTAATTAGCTAGATGGAGTGCTCGTGAGGATTGTGATTGCATAATTTGCCATTCTCTGCCTCGCAAACGAAGTGTTGCCATGTCCTAAGCTGAGTAATTTACATGCATCTACACTGTCCTAAGAATTGTTTACTTGTACCGATGTACCAGAGAAACGTCATCTAAATGTACCTACATCACGGAATAGGGTATTAGTAATAACAAATATTGTTAACATTCTGTATCAAATATCAGAATGCAACATAGCAACGATAAAAGTATTGGAAATAATATCAATATTGTAACGATTAGAATGTCATGGTAGCGGTAAAGCTGAAAGGGCGTGATCCTTGGGCCATGAGGGTGATGGTTAAATGGCAACAGCTGTCATCGTTACCATACACTTGAAAAGGGTGTCCGCATAGTCTCACTGAAGTTATTATTATTATTTCATTTGTATCTATATGGTGCCAGCTCCGGGAATATAAGACTTGCCTATAAGCTAGCAATAAAACCAGTTGCTGATAAAATTAATGTTACAGATGCTATGTTATGGTAATAGATAAGATAGGTGCAATAACAACGCACCTTCAGAAAGGTGTTTCCTGATTGGTTGTTCGTGTAATATGGACATGATCTTGTTCTTCGTCAGCGTTATCTATTAAATTAGGGATTCTGGTTAGCATTATCGAATAAGGGCAATCCTTTTTCAGAGGTACGCATCGGCCCATGTAAGATGGAAATGAACACTACTCCAGAGGTAATGGTTTAAACTGAAACGCAGGACTAGAAGTGCCCGTAACAGATTGAAGACCTTGCTAATACTAAACTGCAATGAGTTACCATTGAACCCTACCATGTAGATGTATGTCCGTGAAATATCCCGAATTTGTTCCTGCTGTAAGATACAGCCCTTGAATACCAGATCTACCAGTCCAAGCAAATGAAATGACACATATGCCTACCGAAAATTAAACCTACTGGGCTTGAGTGACAAATAATGTTATCGGACAAACAACCGCTTACCCATGGGATCATAAGATAACATGCAAACAATGGACCTATACAAAATGCTCGACCAAGTCTACTAAATCCAACAATTCCCCCAGAAAAACGTCCCTCGGTGATGGCAAAACACCACGAGACATTTTGAACGCTACAAGTAAGCTCATTGACATGTTTCTAAACCATCAAGTAGAGCACTAGTGAATCCTCTAAGCCAGCCCTAGTGCGATAACACAACCAAAAAAGTAATCTTGAAGGCAAATCCAACAATGTGAATTATTCAACAGGACGACTTACAGTTAGAGAGCGTGGTGGTATAATTGGTTGGGCTGATTCGCACTTGCTCGGGAGAATGTTCATGATTGCACTAACCCTAATCCCTAACCTGATCCCCAACCCCCGAAAGACTATGATGGGTACAATACAATACCATTAGCCAATCATATAATACCTAACGAGACAGTGTGCAAAAACTGGACTTGGTCGAGGCGTTGAGCTCGTAATCCAGTGGCTGTGGATTCCACGAGTCCACGTTGTACATCTGAGCCAGGTGCTTCATCTCAATCGCTTCACTCCACCTAGGTGAAAGTGGGTACCCGGTGAGGTAACTCTTATAGTGTTGCGCTGTATGTGGCTGCACTGTTGGGATGTTTCACAGGGGACACGATGAAGTGGCATAATAGTTTGGGTGTGCCGCGGGTGCGAACAGCAAGCGATGTGCACTATATAGCGTGGGTTTGGCAAGTTACCAATGAATAGGGGTAAAATCTGAGAGACCGCTGCACATCAGTGATAATGTGCGAAATGTATACCGGATAATATTATTGTTATCATAATGAGGAGAGTATTAGAAATGATACTAACATAACAGTAATAATAATATATAACACAGATAATTGTGACAATCGTCTCAATTAAAATTTTGAGGGGCACTTTTCCGTTAAACCCCCTCTTACTTACCACCTGTTCGTTTATCTAGTTCGCCTATACGGTAAAATACCTTTAACAGGTCCTCTCCTTTACAAGTCCATCACGTGACCATACCCACACCAGCCGAACCCACTAAACGTTGCCAAACCTATCGCAGTCATGCATACTATAGCGCATTCCTCTCTGATGTCAATAGTATTCCTGATTCACTGGTAGGTGTTCACTTCTCAGAAATCATCGATGTATCGGTTTTCATTCTCACTGTCGTTGGATACTGGTATATTTATACTAATTTTGATAGCATGATACTCAGTTATCATACTGGTAATTATATAGTAGTATTTACTCTGCTAAAGACGCCGAATGCTGATGTTGTTAATATAATAGTGACTACAAATTTCCTGGTGATAATTGCGATGTCTTGATTTCGGCTCAGTTTCATCCTTCTCAAATATTTGACATCCGCGGGTTTAGCTCAGTTTAAAGAGCAAGTGAATGTTCTGTTGGACTGAATTAGGCTGAGAAAAAGGATTTCCATATTAAGTTCTGCATAGTGTGTATAATATATCGAACGGTCCTAAAATCACCTTGTCAATCTTTCCATAGTCGTCGCCTTTACTGACCACGAGGTAGCGTACTCGCGATGCTCAGATTGAAATTGCTGTAGGACTGCGCGCCGTGTGTGTGTTTTGATCGTGTCTCTAATACGATGTTCCACTATAACTGTTCATCAGAATGATCTATTGCCAAACTAATTAGTCGTACACGGTATTGCACACAGTCGTTTCTCATGCTCTCAGATTACGAAATTTGTTCTTAAAATACTGACTCAAATTGCTCTGGGTGTAGGGTAGCTTACGTAACATCTCAGTCACTCTGTAATGCGAAAAGTGAAGAACGCCAGAAGAACATCTGCGGGCTTTGCGAAAAATACCTCACCGAACGAATGTTCACCCTGGAAAAAGGTTATTGAACTATTTTCTCATATTTCCAGTACTGATGCCCTGCGCTGTTTATTTGCTCTCGCAGTAACCTTTCGCAGGTTCCTGCCTCGTATCCGCAGACAAAAAGTGAAATGATTGTCATGCGATACGAATAGAGCGAGACAAGGAAGATCTACATCGGTTTAATAACGAGAGAGAAAGTGCACAGCCCAGTGAAAATTATTTAACAGGTTTTCGGCTGATTTTCTAATTCTGTTACCGCCGTCCCAAGTCTGCATAGTATAAATTAGTAGTATGTATATATTATAACACCAAATAGATATCCTATATATGTTGTTGATATTATATTACTCGGTAGAATGTACAGTTCAGTTCAGGTCATCCTCATTAACGGAGTACATCATGTGCCGTGGTGCATTTTATGCACTTTGTCTGTTAACATCACGTACGATATGTACAGCACGTAACTACAATGTATATGTATAAATATATATAAAACG
>JAODTT010053631.1:0-10080 GCA_025400115.1 Pentamera pediparva
GCAGTATATCATAGTGTATCAATGCAACTCGGTCTCGTATAGTAGCTAGGCAGCAACAACCACTGCTTCGACACAGTGCCTAAATAGTTGAAGTTGAATGTTTTGGTGATTTGACCCGTATGCTCAGGGAATGTAGGCACCAGCTGCAGGCAATGATGAATATGACTGCATCTGCTATTCTGCTATGCTTGGTAATAAACAGAATATGCTCCTGAACTGCCCCAACCACATTCCCTCTTCTCCTCAAGAAGAGAGACCTCAATACCCTCATCAAGTTCAAACTGAAAGAGAGGAATGGTACATTATCGAACCTCTACCAGTTCTATGTTATATTGTCACCTTCGGTCGAAATGATGGGCACGCAAATCTTTTATTGAGCATGAGGAATTGTTGTTTACAGGTCTTTATATGTCAAGGAATTTATGCAGACATTTTGATGCCTTTTAAGATCGGATCTGATTGATTAAATTGATAAAAACTGCATTGATGCTCTGCATTCCTGGTAGTGTTGTTGTTGGTGAGGGAGGACACATTGTGTAAACTGTGTGTTGGAAAAGCCTTTGGGTCAGATCAATCTTCACATGAAATACGGAGTTCGATAAAACAAGTTTGGAACAGGTTAGGCTCCACATAAGTTTTTGGAGTACATCACAGCACCCCTCCCAATTCACCGTCACTTTCCTCCTCTGGCTCAGCATTGACTCCCATGACTGGACTTAATTGAAATTAAGTTAGGCCACCAAATGCACTTTTCATCACTATCAGAAATGCTGGTATAACAGACTTTGGAGATGATACTGGCCAATGATCCTGCAGGGAGCCAAATGGCTAGGAATAGGGTTGGCAGCCAAATGTGTGGGACAGTCATGCCGTTCCAATGTACTTTTAGTGCGCCTGGCTGTGAGCTGGCATTCAACAATAATAGTAATGCCATGAGCAATTATACATTCATGCTATCCTGAACTGAGTCAAAGGTAACAACATAACATTAACTGACCATGTTGTCCTGAAAAATATGATGAAAGAAAATTGTGTTCCTCTTGCCTAAAATATGTTCATATAGTATAGGGAGTCAGACATCCCCTGTCAGCTGCTTGAATATATACTATGTCACTTAAGGCACGTTTTTGTCAACTGTTTCTGATTGACGTTCACATCATTTCTCTCCCATAAGGAGATCTGATTGGCTGCATGATGACGCTAACACTCCCAGGAGACTGATAGTTCTGTTAGCCCAAACCACTTTCCTGTGTGTGCAGCATTGTTTTTGTTTTGGTGCGCACAGCCATCGTCCATATCGCTTGGGTCAATAAATGAACCAAAAAAAGACGCAAAAGCAAGTTCCCGAAATGTTACAAACATGCAGGTTTTCAGTTTGGTCGGCAGTAGATATATCTATCATGAACAGCTGACTAAAATGTACCCATAGTGATTTCTTTTGTGTTCCATGGTAGTGGAACAATGAAAGAACAAGACAATTAGACTCGAAATTAACAATATGAGAATTGTCACATGAATGTCTGGTAGGAAGTCATCCCAGAAGTTAAGATTGTCTGGGTGTCTAGCTAAAACAGGTGATCGTGTCACACAAGAGTCATAGACTGTCATGGTTTGGTCATGTTGAGGGTTGGATGACACAGGTTGGGAAGTCCATGGAGATCATGGTGACTGTCAGCATGGCAGAGGTGGTAGGCCATGCAAGACTCGCACCAAGGATGTGCGTTGTGACCTTGCAACTAATTGTAGTGACTGTGCCTTAGCCCAGAATAGAGGAAGGTTTACCATTGCAATACTTTCCCATCTAACCCTTGCTAGCATTGATATGTTTGATGTCAATGACAATGACTAGCTGCTCACAGAAGCTATTGAAGCCTCCAGTGAATGATTGGAAAAGAGAATAATTATTCATGTCTCCCTGGATGTATGGTATGAGGTCAAACAGGTGCAGTCTTGGCTTACAGCCACTTGGGCAGACAATATAAATATTATTGCATCAAGACAAACTTGATCATCTCAAACTGACCAGCAATAAGTATTACTAGCATGTTGGATTCAACAGAAGACCATCGAATTGACGAGGGTGGTATATTTCTGGAGTATGTATATGAGCCAAATTAATATGGGGAAATGACTCTTAGATCCACTATAAATCACAGTATTGATATCAACAATATCCATACTTACATGATATTCCTAATGCTGAACAACTCTCAGTTACAGTGCTGATTCTCCTGTCATGCTTATTAACTGGACAATACTATGAGGATGATAATAAAATTGATATTACAAGAAACCATGTCATAATGATTTTGTTTTTGTCATTCATATTTCTCAAAAGAAAAACTGTGAGTCTATTGTTTCTCCCTAATTTGCATCCAACATTTTTGAACTGTTGTTAAGCAGTTGATGTTTCTCTAACAAGAGGATGATTTATCTTTGTTTGTTGGGGAGAAAAAGTGTTTTGAGGATGTCTTGAATGACACCAAATGCACATGGGCCTGATATATCAATAAACACCCAACTGTTAATCAACTTCCTGAGGTATATTCCATTTGGAGGTGCAGATTGTTTAATTTAACAATGTCACGCACAAAAATTTATTGGCCTTGGGTAAAAATGTTATCTAGTATTCCATAATGACCCACATAAGTCTTTTGAAGAACAAATCCTCAAAGTGGGTATTCATCTCCAAGGTGCAAGTTTTGGTAAAGTCATACTGAAGATTTCAACAAATTGGGCCTACTGTTTCTGTACTTAGTGATCTACATAAGCAACAGTAGGGAAATCAATCCAGCACAGTGGTTGCCACTTGGTGAAGGAGGGTAAAAATTGAGGAGTGAAACAGCATCTACCTGTAATTTTGTCCACGATAAAACCATTCAAACAAGTGTATTCCCCAAGGAGGTGACTGAATGGAAGCAGACTGTGATAGATACATTCATGAAGTCATCCTTGAACTCCATCTATCAATGAGACCATGTTTAACCGAGTGGTTAGCACACTAAGTTGAAGCGTCCATTTCCACCCGGAAGGCCCAGTCATACCGAAGACTGAAAATGGTTGTTGGTGTTGCCTTCTCGCTGGGAGCTCAGCAAGAGAGACTGAAACGGGGGTGAACAAATTGCAAGCAATTTGCGAGTTGCTGTCTGCATGTAATTACCCCCACCTCCACTCTGAGGTACCCCCAAAGAGGTATTGCCTTATTCTGTATACCTGGGGAAGGATTTGCAGTTGGGAATGAGTACACCTTTGCCAGGGTATGGTGGAATCTCCTGAAAAGTGGGGGGCACAACAGGTCCCTGAAGGGGCACTACTGTGGTGTGAAACAACAATATATTAGCATTTTTCGAAGAAGTGGGGGGGCAGGTGCCCCCTTGGCCGCCCAATTTCGCCGCCCCTGACCTCTGCCAGACCTTGAACAGGTCCGATCCTCTTTATGGCAAGTATCCCTTGAAAGAAAACTTGTTATGATAGGGAAATGTGGTCACTGTTTAGGGATGGGGAGATGTGGTCACTTCACAAACATTCCATTCAATTGTATTTGTACAGATCCCATCCTAAACCAGCCCACGTTTCTGTCAAAAGTAGCCCATTATTACCGGCACTTCTGTACTAATATCCTCATCTTGACAATTGGGCTGGTACTGGTAAGTAGATGAAGGGTCATGACACATGGACAAATGACAGATTCAGGGTATTTAGTTCTTTCATCAAAGTCAGTACTAGTCCTCCTATTTAGCTTACAACAGTATGGAATACCATGAGAATATTCTATAACCATCGGCCCACAGGGGAAGGTCAAAGGGCATGTGGCACCTGGGAGGAGAGCAGGGGTGGCACCAGGATCCCCCGACAGGGGATCCAGGTTCCCCGACAGGGGTCCAGAACTGGTAAAATATTTCTGAGCCTCACCCACCCCTTATATCATAACCTGTATTCCATTTTTGAGATCTAATTTGTTTCTTCCAAAAGAAATCATCCTAACACAAGAGTTGACAGGAAAATAACAGACAGTGAGCAATTGAGCCACTCGATAATTGGATAAGGCCTAAATAAATGGAATCACACATGAGTGTCCGCAAGAGCGGCGATTTGTATCGGATAATGGGAGGGACATGCAGGCTTATTACTATCTAAGCGGAGCGCCATCACAAGTTGGCGCGTAGCGTAGGAGGATTTTTCAATGTTTTGCGGACCCCCGGATTGCGAGAAACGACACTTCCCGTGCCTTATGGCAGTAGGCAACGTCCCTAAACTGGAGTTTCGATGCCAAATTCTAATGGACCCCTCCTTATACGTCCTTGACGCCGTGAACATCCATACTGGTCCTGCGCAAAGCCAAATCATTGTTGGTACTTTTCAAAATGCAGTCCATGGGCCACTGAAGGACCAGGGGCAATAGTCACTTGAGCCTTGTTCCTCATTTTGAGTGGTGTACATGTAGGCCTTGGCCTTGCTTTTACAATCCAACAAATTATGTAGTTAACATGCAGTATCTTCAAAAACGTGTTATGATTTTCGCCGAATGCTGCGATACAATATTGCCTCTTGGTAATGAATATATAACAAAGGTGTGGGACCAGGGAACAATGTATTATGTTGATTTTTAACACTTACTATTTAAGAGAGTATGATGATTATGTCAATGCAAAATTAGTTTACGATATACTGTACCTTGGGGAAAATTTTGCGGAATATTCGACGGGTTATTGAGACGATAATGCCTGTTTAAAATAATTTTCGCAGATGTAGTTCATAAATGGCAAAACGTTATTCTATGTTGACGTTGACGATTGACCACTCACAACACATTTACAATCTTTAGTCATTTCAAATGGCTGGGGGAAATAGTACAATGTCTAAAATAGACATGGTAAATTAATTATAGTGTGCTTATTTAGGAAGCCTACTGGGTGGGGTTCACTTTGGACTTTGGGACTTTATAGCCTACATGAAGTGCGTGGTAATTCGCTAAAGTCAAAAGCTAATAAATGCATGAATTGTACTGTTATTAACGCTAAAATATGATATAGGCTAGTAGATGAAAAACAAACTATATTATTATTATTATTGTCAATTATGATAATAATAATTTGGAATGATTCCGTTGTTGAATTAGACAATTCTAATGAGCTTATGTACCCACGTTGCCCCCATTATGCAAAGTGGTGCACCCTAAGCCAACTACATGGATGATAGACCACAATGCATCATATGTCCCGCTCGGTTATTCAAACCGATTATCAATCACGTCCTATTCCTTCTTCAGTCCGTTGAAGGATCACTAGTAGTCCCATTTTACAGTAAATCAACACGAGTAATTGCTGGCCACTCTCAAAAGAGATGATGTATCGCCATCCTGAGACATAGGCCTACTTTGACGGATTGGTCGTCATGGTTAACTGGTTTAAAAAAAATATGAACGCTCCAATTCGATGGACAACCGGAACAAATTCATTAGAATAAAGAGGCACTATCGTCTGGTAGCAACTGACGAAGAAGCGACGGCGTCGCTTGCATGACGTCAGGACGAAAAAACACCCCAGTGCAATTTCGATAATGATATTCGAGACCGTATATCATCACTATAATATATGAATGCAAAATAGTTCTAATATGCCGTGTAGGCGATTTTTTGCTGTGACGTCATGCAAATTACGGCGTCGCTTTTCCGCTGAGTGATGCGAGACGATAGTGTTTTTTAAATGTTTCTCACTGAACTGAACCATTTGTTCTCATCTTAATGTGCAATACGTGGGTGGGGGTTGTGTGGGTTGCATATCGGTGAGGGTACATGGCATAGACGTTATGCCTACTCACTGGAACATGCTTGCAATGACACGTGTCCTAGATAACAAATGTTAGATTCCAGTTGAGCAAAACTGGAAGTAGGGCAGGTTTCACTGATCCATTATCCTCGTCTACTCGCAAATGTTCGATAATGCTTCTCTCCCCCTCGTGCGAGGCAGTTCTACCGCGTATATCAGCCAGTAAGCGCAAGTACCTTGTCCGTGCACTGCACTTTCGTGGGTATCAGGTAAGCCCCTAATCTAGCCCAGTGTCATCTCTGCTCAGGTCCCAAATAAGACATGATTAATGATCCCCGAACGTTAAACCGGGAGTGACAACGCCGAACGAATCGTTATTTGGTATTGACAGATAAACACAGAAGAGCTGGGGGATCCGATAACGTATGCGCGGGCCAGGGTTTCTCATTACTTAATTTCTCAAAATTTAATCACGGTTAAAAAACAATTGATACTCGCGCAAATAACGAGTCGTTGACGGATGTAAACAGATCGAATGTGTCCGTCACATCGTCCTGATTTCCCGATGACGGCATGTGATAGAGGGCGCTCTGCTAGAACTAGGCAGATAGATTCACCGATTGCTTCAGCGATATGGCAACGCACAGAGCTACGACAGTGCTCTCTTAAAATAGCCTAATAAGAGTTAAACCTAATACCAATAGACTATAATGCCACTCCTTCGTTTTACTTAGAACTAAATTGATTAGTTTTATCACCATCCTGAATAGATCAGTGACCTAAATCTAATCAGCGTGGAAACCATTCTAATCGACTGTATTTTAGGTCTAACGGAGGACAATCTATTAGATTGATTTTTTAACTCCTATCAGAGTGCTATACATAAGTATTAATTGACGTTAATGTTGCAAAACAATATACCCTCTCAAGCCGCTCAGTGACCTATTTCAACAAACGTGAAACGCATAGGCTACACAATCAACAAGAAGTTTTGTTGTTTTGTCGTAACATGTGTGATGTGTGCAACAACATTATTGACGTTAAGATCGGTGGCATGTAAGAACCATTGCCGCTTTTGATTAACGCAAACAACAAAAGGCTTCCCCTCATTATCTGCAGCCCACATACCTAATTTGAACATATATGTGTTGTCTTCTTCAGATACCGTGCTAACAAGATTTCTGGAGTTGCTCCTACCACAATTATTCATGTACTCTACATGTACAACATAGGCCTATGAAGCATGTGCATCTTTGCGTTCATAGTTATTCAGTTCACAAGGTTTTTAGACTTTGACCTTTGTTGACCTGAGGTGACATTTGACCTGACTAAATATTACTAGGAATTATGTTCTATATATATACAACCTACATACCAAGTATGAAGCATGTGCACCTTTGCATTCAGTAGTTATTATGTTCACAAGGTTTTTATACTCTGACCTCTATTGACCATTGACTAGTCCACAAAATTATAGGGTTCTTCCCCTCCATAATTCCAACCAACATGCCTAATATGAACATGTTTGATGCTTTTGTTCTCCAGATATCGTGTCCACATGCTTCCCGGTTTTCACCGTTCCTGATCTTGAATGAACTTGACCTGACGCCCAAACCAATTGGGTTCCACCTCTCCACATAATATCTGTACCCAATTTGAACTTGTCACATGTTTGCGTTCTTCAGATATCGTGTGGACAAGCTTTTCGAGTTTTCCACTCTCCTGACCTTGACCTGACACCAGAAACAATAGGGTTCCTTCTGTCCATATATGTAACATATGTACCCAATTTGAACTTGTTACATGTTTGCGTTTTTCAGATATCATGTGGACAAGAAGCGTCACATACACAAACACACACAATTGCGTGACTGCATAGATTCCTTTTACCTTCAGCAAGAAATCGATCAATGGCCCAGGCAGGCCAGGCTATCCTTCTAGTCCTACGAATCGTATCGAATAACAAATAGGAGTCTCGTCTTGTCTTGCAACGACACTCAGGGTGCATCAACCGCTACCAACAGGCTATATACCCTCACCCCCCATGCATGCTCCAAATAAAGGGAGTACATTCTCAACGAGCCATTCGAAGGTTTTGCTGTCAGTGGCTAATCATACTTGGCACTTGTTGGCAAGGATTTCCAATTCGGGATGGTCATATAGGGAATAGTTGCGGCAGCAATCATCACTGCTTTGGATTGTTTTGTAGGTCTGTCACTCTGGTAGTTACTAAGTGGGTTTTCGTGTGAACCACAGTGAGTCTAGCTACATTCTACGACGTATGTAAAGGGCGCTCCCATTTGAGGTTCTGAGAAAATTATGTGACACAACTGGTCTTAGCCTCTACCGAGGCCTTCCGGCGTTATTTCCTTTCCAACCATCAGCACGGGTTTTCCTGATGCGCCCTCACTGCACTCTATGAACAAGAGTGCCAATGGCACAGTAGCGCACTTCTTCATTTACTAAGGTATATTTTGCATGATTGCACATGATAGGCCAACGGCCCACACTGGGCCTCAGGGTCCAAAATCCATGAGAACCTTGAAGGTACAGCTATCAGACCATCATCATTTAACACTGTGCCACATAATTTGTAGGAGGAGAATGATTTTGCCTTTTCTTTTACATGATGGGCCTTAGGGCCGGCAGTGGGCCTCGGGCCAGAAGTTTGCGAACACCCCCAATGAACCTCAACCCAGAAAAAAACATTACATGTAACTTCAAAAGAAAATCAATTGATTCTGGTACAGGGATATGCATTTCGAGCTCATCATTGTGTGTAGTTCCATAGAATGGGCCAAAGTTCCCAAGTGGGACCTTGGATCAAAAATTGCTGAACACCCCGAGGGTACGGCTATTACACCATCATTAGGACCGAATATCAGCACTGTGCACCGACTTTCGTAGGAGAAGTATCTTGCATGAATCCACATGATGGGTCCTAAATCCCTGAGCACACTGGAGGTCCGGCTATTGGACCATCAATATGACCTAACATCATATGACACAGCGAAGATTGGCTATGGAGGTCTGCTGTTGGTGTGATCCGACGATATCAGGGCAATTAGCCTATACGCGAGGATCTGTAAATCGCAGAGTGTCTATTGGTATGAAGATGGACAGATTGACTTCACATGCTAAGATCACCCTGCTTGATTTGACCGGGAAAAAGTCACTGTGACTCCAACCCAGCACGGTGTTGCAGTGAGGGTGACACTTCCTTGACGAAGTTTGACCATTCCTAGTTAAATTTGACCAGAATGTTTTGGTGGGCATAATGAATTATTGCACAAGTCTGAAGACATGAAGAATTGAGAACTCGATTCTATGAATAACTCAGCACCTCATTATCTCAACATCCAGTTCCTTGATAGCATAGGCTACGCCCTTCTTCGTGTTAGTTATACACGCTTTATTGTGTATTTTTCGTTCAGATTCAATTCGCTGCCCCGACATGACATCAAGAGGAAACCCTCTACGTCGCGTTGCGTGTCGTGCCACATTCGACATGTCGTCCTTTGATTTTCTTTGTCAGCTCAAGATTCATCCATTATGGAGAGTTTCTGGCATTAACTTACCTGGCTAGAAAAATATGTATCATATCGATTATCTCAGAGAACTACGTATGTATACATTTCCCATCACTATTAATAGAAAAACAATCTCCACGATATCGCTCCGTTTCGCCTTTAATTACTGGCTATTAGACTCCTATCTCTGATGCCGCAGCTTACTCATTTCAGTCATGGCGACGCCAAGGCTCTCCCCGGATTCCAGAGTTCTGCCTCTTTCGTGGAAAACATATGGTGAATAATTCAACTCTACCAGATGACTGGATGCGATGCATATATGTGCGCTTCACTCACTAATAATGGGAACACATTCTCTACGATATCGCTCCGTTTCAATTTTGATTATTGACTTTTGGACTCCAATCTCCGATGCTGTAGCTTACAGTCACGGCGACGCCAATGCTTCCCAAGGTTCTGAAGTCCTTTCTCTTTCATGGAAAACATATATGGCAAATCATTTTCCCCCAGCACCCGGGAGATGAATGGATGCATCAATTATGGGCGCGGTTTATCTCTGATAGCGCCTAATGAATCGATACTAATCACACAACCTCTGAATGTCATTCGTTGGCCATGAACTCGCGTCACGATTATCAAGCACTTGCATAATAGGTATACGTTATTTGGTCGTCTAGGCAGTGAAGTAGTCACGAAATAGCTCGGGTCTATTGTACTCCGACCCCACTCCCCTCACGCATAAATTTCCTCAAAGACACTCCCTCTGTCCTGAACAGGTTGCG
>JAODTT010053742.1:0-10079 GCA_025400115.1 Pentamera pediparva
CCAGGGCCCACACCGGGCCTAGGGCCCAAAATCCCAGAACACCCTGAAGGTATGGCTGTTAGACCACCATTATGACCTAACATCAGCAATGTGCAACAAAATTTGTAGGAGATACAAGATTTTGCGGTATTTCATATAACGTGCACTAGGGCCCAAACTGGGCCCTGTGCCCAAAATTCCTGATCAGCCCCAATAGCCCTCTACCCAAGGACTATCACATGTACCTTTGAAGGAAATCAAGTGAAGCTTGTGGGAGGATATGCATTTCAAGTACCATTGTGTGGAATTTAATTGGGATCCTGGACCAAATATCTCTGAACACCCCGATAGTACGGCTGTTAGACCATCATTTTGACCGAACATCAGCACTGTGCACCAAAATTTGTAGGAGGAGAAGCATTTTGCGTGATTTCACATGATGTGCCCCAGGGCCCACACCGGGCCACGGGCCCAAAATTCATGAACACCCTTTATGGCCCATGACTTGGACAACATTGTGACCAAGTTTCATCATGATCCATCAGAGGATGTAGGAGTAGTAGCAATTTGAATCAATTGTGAACAGATAGATAGATCGATAGACATGCATGATCACAATAGCTCACCAGCCACATGGCTGGGTGAGCTAAAAATTGGCGTAACCGGCACATCAACAGCATTGATATAATTCAAGTGCCTTGGATGCACTGGGGAGATGCTGGGAGAAGAAGGCAGAGATTGGACCATTATTAAACTAAAGAATCAATGGTTCAGTAGCTCAAACCGGACGAATATTCAATATGTAGTGGACTGGTATGATGTTGTATTGTGCCTTGGTTTTAGGTACATATGCTGCTGCGAATCCTTCATCTTGTTATCCTGTTTTTGGTTGTAGACAAGTTGTTTTGAGAGCTGAAACAGTGAATCCCATGAGATAGGTTATCCACGTAATTTCATGACCAATATGTATATATAGTGCTTCCACTGCTTTATCACTGTCTTACAGTGGTCTTGTAGGGCTTCATAGCTTTTAAGTCTGCTTATCGGATACTTCATCCCCACTGCCCCACAGTTTATATAGTGCACATCTCCGGCTGTCTGCACCCACCACACTGAATCAGTTATGCTATTTCACTTCCCATAGGTGTAATCACAGACAGCATAACATGATGTGATGTGATGTGATGTTCCCATTCACACCTTGATGGAGTGGAGTAATGAAGATAAGGCGACACAGAGACGAACATCATGTCCAACTTCAATCCACATGCATCGAAGACTAAGCCAGTGTGGGTCTGTCAAACCTTTTCCAACCGGTTCCGACTGTTATATCGCTACTGGCATTATATGACCATCAATCGAAAATCTGTGAACACTTTTTGGGGGGGCACCCCCCAAGGAACATTATAACCTAATTACCAATATGTTATTTGTTGTAGAAGTAGCATTTTGCCGTTGTTTACTGTATCGTCGCTTCTGACAATGTATGACCGTCTGGAAAAGAAAAAAATTGTGGACATTTTTTACAAGAAAGCACCTAATTTCTAGGAAATCTAATGTTTTTGTGAGATGAGTAGCATTTTGCATTTTTTGGCTGTTTCATCGGCACTGACACTATATGACCATTTGAAGAAAAAAATTGTGAGCAACTTTTAGGAAGCACTACCTAAGGATCATTATAACCTAATTCCGAACAAATCTGTTGTTCCTTGTGAGAGAAATAGCATTTTGAGTGGCATTCTGCAGTTTTTACTGTTCTATTGCCACTTACAATATATGACCATTTATCCAAATTCTATGAACAGCTTTCAAGAAGCACCATCTGAGAAACATAAAAACCCAATTTGGCAATTCCAACGAAATATATTGATCTTTCCAAGAGAAATAGCATTTTGCAGCTTGTCACTGTGTCATCGGTTCCGACACTATATGACCATATATCAACAAGAGTGCCGATGGCACAGTATAGCTCACCTAATAATATACAGCATTGCACACAATTAGTCGTTCATACCTCGAAATTATCAAGTGTGCTCATCTGAAAATTTGTCATTGACTCTACTCAAGTACATTGCAGTCTATGATTATATGATAGTGAGTGCAATTTTTACCCTGAAATGACCTTTACATGTTAAATGACCCCGATATGATCACTGGCAAAACATCTCTGAACATCCCATAGGTACCACTAGACAATGATACTACTGGCCAAATATGACGAAAATCGAACTTATTCTGTAGAAGAAGCATTATGCAGATTTAACCATGAAATAACCCCTACATGACCACCGGTCTAGAATCCCTGAACACCCTATGGGTACCACTGGCCAATGATACCACCGACCAACTCTGAGGAAAATCCAACCTAATCGGTAGGAGGAGCAGCATTTTGCAGATTTGACCCCAAATGCTCTTCAATGGTTAAATTAACCCTTATATGACTGTTGACTCGAAATCCCTCAACACCCTATGGGCACCACAAGTCGATGATACCAGTGACGAACTATGAAGAAAATCAGGAGAAGAGTTTACCCCAAATGCCCTTTATGGGTGAAATTAACTCCTAGATGAATACTGATTCAAAATCCCTTGACAACCTATACATACCACTAGTCAATGATACCACTGACTAACTATGAAGAAAATCCAATTTAATTCATAGGAGGAGAGGCATCTTGCAGATCTACCCCCAGTTGACCCTCAAGGTTTGGAATTATCCCAAGATGTCCATTGACCCAAAATCCCCGAACACCCTATGGGTACCAGTACCACTGGTCAATGATACTACTGACCAACTATGAAGTCCAACTTAATCTGTGGGAGGAGAAGCATGTTGCAGATTTACCCTCAAAAGACCCTCAAAGGTTGAAATAACCCACAGATGACCACAGACCATGAATCCCTGAACACCATATGGGTACCACTGGTCAATGATACCACTAACCACTAACTGTGAAGAACATCTAACTCAATCTGTAGGAGGAGGAGCATTTTGCTGATTTTCACAAAATTGCCCTGATTGACCACTAGATGACCTTGGATCAATAATTTGTTAACACCCAAGATGACCCTTCACTTGGTCATCATTGTCACCAAGTCATGATCCATCAAAGGTTGTCGGAGGAGAAGCAATTTGAATCATTTGTGGACAGATATATGAATAGATGAATAGATAGAAAGACGTGCATGGTCACAATAGCTCAACCAGCCACATGGCTGAGGTGAGCTAAAAATATGTGAACAATTATATGACCTTATTTAAAAAAAAATATGCTGTTCTTTGTAGGAGGAGTAGCATTTTGAGTAGCTTCTCACAGTTTTATCGGTTCTGACACTATGTGACCATTTATCAAAAATCTGTGAACAACTTTTAGGTACTGTAGCACCACCTAATTAACATTTTAACCCAATTTCCAAAAATATGTTGTTCTTTGTAGGAGAAGTATCATTTTGCAGTTTTTTACTGTGTCATTGCAACTGACACTATATGACCATCTAACAAAAATCTGTGAACAACTTTTGGGTTGCACCACCCGAGGAACATTATATCCCAATTTCAAGAACGTTTATTGTTCTTCATAGGAGAAGTAGCATTTTGCCATCTTTCACAAAATGGCCCATTATGCCAATGACCTCTGACCTTGACCTCTGAAAGGTCAAGGATGTGCCATCATTCAATGAACTAAAATCTGAAAGAGGAAGAACATTTTGCAGCCAAAAAAGCAAAAGTTCACAGACTGGATTGATAGATAGATACAAACATGAGTGACAGTCCCATCACAATAGCTCAGCATAGCTGGATTGAGCTGAAAAGTTATTGAAAAAATAAAGTTTACCTTCTACAATTACTGTAATAGTGCACTGTGCAGCAGAGCCGCCACTGTCCGTGCAAGTGCAGGTGACGGTGTTTCCTCCGACGGATTGGTAAAATGACAGTTGAGGGCGATCACATACAGCTTCAAACTCCCCATCATCGAGGTCCTGGCAGGTTGGAATGCTTATCTCAGCAACCTGGCCGATCCCTCCCGGGAGAGATTGTACAACAACGGGGGAATCACATGCAACGGTGGGGTCCGTGTTAGCACCTGCAGAAACATAACCAGAAAGCGAAAAAGCTCAGTAATTCCTTGACTGTCTTGATGTCCGTTGACGTGACATGACCCGTGACATTGCCCCAGAACAATAGATATCATGAACACAATATCGTGTAAACATGGTTTTCAGTGTTGGCCCGACCCCAAAACAATTGGGTCCATGTACTCAACATGGGGAACATATATACCACCAACTATGAGCTTCATCCATCCAAGTGGGGTCAAGTTATCATGTTTACAAGCCAAAATTGGCCGAAATGTCATTTTTCCACAAAATTCACCTCTCTATCTGATCAAGGTTGCACTGTGATAAGCATATAGCCTACTAAGCAGATGTTGCACCTTTCGTTTCGTTCCCTGACAACACACTTACACTGTGGCGTAGGCTACACATATCTAGTACTGCCACTATATGTGACACAGGTTCAAATCTGGCAAGGAATCACTACGCAGTCTTGCGTTCTTGCTGCTTTTCTTCTGTTTTTTTCATTTTCCGTCCGTTCTCGACATTTGCTCCCCGACAAAGAGGTGGGGAAGAGTGCCTCGAGGCAGATAATGCTCTGGAATGTGCCACATATTATGTGGTTCTCTGTTCAGATGATGCGAACAATATACAAAGGTAGAGGAAGCAACTGGTGTACAGCCTTCAAAGATAGAGGAATATAATTCAAGTTACTAGAATATATGTGCTTTCATAGGAAGGCCGGAACAAAAATAACAAGAGTGCCAATGGCACAGTAGCTCATGATAGGCCTTGGGCCCAGTGTCCCAAATTCTGAGAACCCCGAAGGTACAGCTATTAGACCATCATCATGACCGAACATTAACACTATGCCACAGAATTTGTAGTAGGATAATGATTTCACCTTTTGTTTCACATGATGAGCCCTAGGGCCTGCAGTGGGCCTTGGGCCAGAGGTTTGCAAACACCCTCAATCGACCTCCACCAAAAGACCATTACATGTAACTTTGAAGAAAATCAATTGAAGCTGGTGAGGGGAGATGCATTTCAAGCATCATTGGTGTAGTTCCATAAAAAGGACCTTGGATCAAGGATTGCTGAACACCCCCCTATTACAACATCATTATGACCGAATATCAGCACTGTGCACCAACACTTGTAGGAGGAGCATTTTGCATGATTCCTCTTGATGGGCCCTAGGGCCTGCAAATCCACCGGCCCTTGGGTCCTAAATCTCCGAGCACACTGAAGGCACAGCTATCAGACCATCATTACGATCGAACATCAGCACTGTGCAACAAAAATTGTGGGAGACCCAAGATTTTGCGGTATTCCATATAATGGGCCCGAGGGCCCAGACCGGGCCCTGAGCCCAAGATTCCCGAACACCCCTAATGGCCCTCGATCCAACGACTAACACATGTACCTTCGAAGAAAATTAATCGTAGCTCGTTGGAGGAGATGCATTCCAAGTACCATTGTGTGAAATTTCACAAAATGGACCCGAGGGCCCGAGTAGAACCTTAAACCAAAAATTTCTGAACACCCCAAAGGTACGGCTGTTAGACCATTATCATGACCGAACATCAGCACTGTGCATCAAAATTTGTGGGAGGAGAAGCACTTTGCGTGATTCCACATGATGAGCGCCAGGGCCCACACCGGGCCTAGGGCCCAAAATCCCAGAACACCCTGAAGGTATGGCTGTTAGACCACCATTATGACCGAACATCAGCAATGTGCAACAAAATTTGTAGGAGATACAAGATTTTGCGGTATTTCATATAATGGGCCCTAGGGCCTAAGCCGTGCCCTGGGACCAAAATTCCCGAACACCCCCACTAACCCTCTACCCAAGGACTATTACATGTACCTTTGAAGAAAATCAATTGAAGCTTGTGGAAGGAGATGCATTTCGCATACCATTGTGTGAAATTTCATGGCCCGAGGGGGACCCTGGACCAAAAATTCCTGAACACCCATAAAGTATGGCTGTTAGACCATCATTATGACTGAATATCAGCACTGTGCACCAAAATTTGTAGGAGGAGAAGCATTTTGCGTGATTTCACATGATGGGCCTCAGGGCCCACACGCCCAAAATTCCTGAACACCCTTGATGGCCCTTGACTTGTTCAACATTGTGACCAAGTTCCATCATGATCCATCAAAGAATGTAGGAGTAGTAGCAATTTGAATCAATTGTGGACAAATAGATAGATTGATAGATAGATAGATAGATAGACAGATAGATAGATAGACATGCATGATCACAATGGCTCACCAGCCACATGGCTTGGGTGAGCTGAAAAATCAAGCATTCTGGACATATCTTGGTTCTTAGAATTTAACATCAGATTGGCCCCCAAAAAACATAAGGGATCATGTACTGGTACTCATGGGGAACTCACATGCCAATGATGAGTAAATTCATCTGGCCATGGTGAGTTATCGTGTTTGCAAGCAAACCATTTCATACACCCACACAACATGACTACATCTGACGAAGTTAAAAACAGGAAATTCATTTCTTTATTCATGTCGATATATTTCTGACAATGGAAAGTAACAGATGAGAGAGATGTTTCGCAAAGGCTTGTGTGTGATGTTCCAAAAATAATTTCTAGTTGGAATCAGTTAGTTTCATTTAACAAATAAAGTAAGATTTACAACTAAAAGAAGTTTTGGACTGGCCTAAATTGGTTATGAAACAGCTAAACAATTGTCCTACAGTGTTTCACAATCACGGGAGAAGATTAGAGAATAGTAGTGTCTAGCTTGAGCAGTACTTCTGGTGGTAATGCCGTTAAAATCATAAAATAGCAATACAATATAAGGACGGAACATTTCCTTGGATTAAAACTTTTCATTGAAAATTTTACTCAACAATGTTACTGTTATTAGAATAAATTTCTTCTTTCATTAATACAGAATCACATGAGTTTAAAATAATCACAGAAATTTAAAGAAAAACAGATTCTACTGGTTGTGAGGTGTTAATTGATTACTGACAATTGTGCAAAACAAGTAGATTAGATCATGTTACCATGTTTTCATCAAAACTGTTCCAGATACCAGCATAATTAGGCAATAATAACCTACTCGGCAAACAGCTCCTTTAACGTTGGCAATACGGTACCCTAGTGTCGCCTGAATGCTTCCTGTGAATGTCATATATACTATGTGATGAACAAATTGGATCAATATCATGTATGCATATGCCAAATATGCTTCTCCCCACAAGGGACAAAATAGTATCAGAGAATTGATTAGCAATTATTGCTCGGCAATTCTTGGAAATGACAATCAGCATTATGCAGGTACCTGTTCTGCAACTTTTGTGAATCAAGATTAAGATCGATTAGCAACTGGCAATTCTTGGGTAGCAAATTGCTGTGCGAACCCACTATTTTATCCCTCACCCCATGGGCTTCTTCATTGGATTACTTGCCAGAATCCAGCCTCAAGGAGTCCCCACAAAGATTCAGGGCCTGATTGATGGATGCTAATACTATACTCCCAGAGTAGTGAAGGCTAAACCACATTTTCGTGAAATCACAGATTTCTTCAACCTTTCGAGTCGGAAGTTATCTCCAAGAAAGCTTCGAAGAGGCAGCGGAGCGTGTTAAAGCCGCTTCCAGGCCTCAAGGTGTTGATCACATGACCACCACAACAGAGGGCAGTTCGTACACATGTCCTTCCTCATGCACTCACCGGTCGGAACTGGTAGTGGACTACCTGGAACGAGGGCGGCTGTCGAGCGATGCTCGGCAGAGAGTGAGGCGATGTCATCGCTGCCAGTGTGCGCACAGAGAGGCAGCAGCGAGGCAGCAGAGCCTTTTGAAGCGCTCAGGCCTGTTGAATCAAGATGTGGTATGTCCTCCATGTGAAGGGCAGGAGCAAGGATAGGCTGGTGACATATCATTTGCAAACCCCTCATTTGACCTCAACAGCACCAACTTTCCTCCGTTTGTTTGGGGTTCGGGACTAAGTTGGGGATATATGTTTTTTCAGCCAATGGAAATTCTTGTTCTGGTGTGTATCGATCTGGCTCCCGAACCAGGTCCATCGCAATCATACCCACAGGTGCAATTCACCATGGTAATATGAATGATATGATTTTTTATGACCTTGATTGTTAGCCTAGGCCTAGCCAAACATACTGAAATTGTGTACAAATCGCAGCTGCACAGAATAACAGACATTGGTCCCTCTACTGAAACTGCTAATGACAATTTCCTGACTGTCACCAGTGAATAATGAACTGGGTTAATGATTCCTTAAAATGGGAAGGATGCATCAATCATATTGTGACATTTATAGCAAGTATAACGCATATTATCTATCATCCGATGGTGTCACAGAGTGGATAAAAACACTGTAGGTATATGGTTCAGCGAAGCATCCATTGCACTCTGGTAGCCGAAAGCCGAATTTGGACCTTACCTTGCAATATAAAGTTTTTTGCTTAGCTGATTATTCATCTATAAGGTGTGGGTAATGATATCTAGGGTGAGGTGAAACTGTCATTATTGAGCAATTTGGAATATCCAAGATGGTGTCCAAATTGGCTGCCGGTCAAGCTCCACTCGGCCTCATATGCCTACAGTTAGCGTGTTCCAACATTATGTGGCACTGTCAACTTCTCACAGTGTCACATACTCTCCCATACACCTCTGGGCGTGATCACACAGAGAGTTACGATCGATCTTGCGCTCAATATGTACGAGATGTTATAATTGCGAACGAGGGTAAAATTAATTGTCATTCTTTGTGGAGCCGGGCCTCATGGGTATTGGGAGAACACTCCAGTGAGGTATATACATAATATTTCAGAAGATTATATATCTATGGCAATATATACTGTTTGCCTGATGTCCATTGGGTGAAGATTTCAGTGAGGTATATATATAATATTTCAGTAAGTTATATATCTTTCACAATATATACTGTTTGACTGATAAAAGTTTCTTAAAAAGTTAATAGACAGAGGAAGCCCTTCAAAATGGAAAAACCACATACAGCTGAGTTGTGCAATAACATGGACCAGGAAGCTATGGGTGCTGTCATCATAGGAGGTCATCAGGGACCTGAAAAACAAAGGATGACAAAGAATATTCCACAACTTATCCTGACACAGAAATTTGGGGAACATATTTTTGAACTTCAGGAAGGAGGCAAAATTGAATGAAAGGAAACATTGGCAACAATTTTCTGAGGGCTATAGTTCTGACTGGATGCCCCCGAATGTGTGGAATGATTTGAGAATTATGTGCCACCTGCCTCGAAATTAGTTGTGAATTGATGTATGCTTATGAACAGGAAATTCCTCTGAAGGGTGACAGAATGCAAGAAGTAGGATGAAACATCGCCACACCCTCGATTCCATTCCACACCAGAGACTTTCGATGAATACCCACTTCGGGGATATGATGGTTTTGCCTTCGCCATATCCGCTCCGTCTGATTCATTCCAAACTTGGCACACATGTCTGCACCAGAGAAATCTCGGATGGGTTCGGAAGTGTGCGTTGTTGCATAACTGCTGCCCTCTATTTTGCAGTTTCAAAAATATCAAGTTCACACAAAACTCAGTGGGTGTGGACTACAGTTTGTCACGAGAAACATGGCGGTACTTCCAAGGTCACCGGAGGTCAAATTTGTGAAAATATCTAGTTTGTCCGATTCACTCGAAACTTGGTGGATGTGGACTACAGTTGGTCCCGAAAAACATGGCGGTAATTTCAAGGTCACCGGAGGTCACATTTGCATAATAAATGTGATTTCTCAAACTTTGTAAGATTTGAACGAAACTTGGTGAATGTATACTATCTTAGAACCCGACAGAAGCGAAGATCATTTCAAGGTCATCGGAGGTCAAATTTGCATAATTCATGTGATTTTTGTCTCGCCCGAAAAAAAATTTCGGAAGAGACTTAGGGATCACTATGTTGTCTGTCTGTCAGTCTGTCTGTCTGTCTGTCTGTCCCAGTTCTAATATCTTCAATATCTCTAAAACCGTAGGGGCCATGAGGCTGAAATTTG
>JAODTT010053853.1:0-10079 GCA_025400115.1 Pentamera pediparva
ATTTCAACTTCAAGCTCTCCTTTGTCGACTTCTTAAGTCGGTTAGAACTTGTCAGAGAAAAGTTCCACAATATGAGGGAACTGGTAGGGAGGCATGAAGTGTATGGCTTAGCATTTTTCCCCACACCGTGAGACCATGAATGCCAGGGCCCTGTCCAACTCCCTTTCATCCAGTGTATCACAATGTCCCCTCCCTCCCTCTTCTCCAGGATTTTGCCAATGAATGGCCTTCCATCCTTCTCTTCCAGATGAACTGCTGCAAGTGCACCCTCATTCGCGGTGGAATAGTCATCAACTTCAGTAATGGCAGCTGCAACGGCTTTACCTTGGTTCCCGATGATCACCTTGTGATATAAAAGAGGAAAAAAACATTTTAGGAATATACTTGAAATCATTTTTCCACATCATGACACTTTAATTATGCTCCTCAGCGCAATGTGATGCAAAGTCGAAGCAGGTCAGTAAGCTATCTCACAAGATTAGTTTTCAACCAGTGGGTTCTTGAACCACTAGTTCTGCCTGCTTATGTGATCAGTGTTTGCTTTCATCACAAATCAATATTCATTCAAATCCAACCTTCTGAATCTGACATGTGAGAAGTGATTGGCTTTCTGCCAGATGATAACATTATCATTGTATCTAGAAGCAACATGAATTTTACTCTTCTTTGAAAATTACCAGTCCAGAGACAGACCACATTCACCAAGTTTCATGTACAACTGTCAACTAGACACATTTTAATGACCACCCAGACCTTCTACACTGCCATTTGCAGAGGCTCAAACCTATACGGGGGTGCAGGTATGGATACTGCACCTGTCGTGCTCTGTGAATCATTCCCCTCACCTTTTTAGTGATACCTATAGGTCATGGTGGGGCAAGCAAAGAACCAAGCAAAAGGGTCTACTGTGCAACATGTGTACAACAATGCAGTGCATGCTCGGCCCACAACGGGTATATATTTTTACCTTGTTAAGTTTCGTTGAAAGGAATCGACCAAGCTAGGGAGGACTACAGTGAAATCAATGATAGGTTCTGTGGTGAGAACCGAGAAGGACCATAAAAGAAGCTGCAATAAGCCAGTTCAGGGTTGCAGGGTAATGATATGATAATGATATGGTGTCAAAGGTCAACAAGGAACAACCGGCAGTCTGACACAGTCACACACTGCACGAACATTGGGCAAAACGATCTATCGAAACCCCCCTGATGGAATCTACATATCCTACCAGCACAAAACTTCACAAATTTTCCCCCATTCTCATTGTCACTGACATACTAAAACATGGGATGGACTGGGTTCGTTTTCGGAGAGTTGTGACAGTTTAGAATAAGCCGTAATGATAGCCCCATGGGGGGAATATTTTCTATTCCCTCGGCCTGCTCAGCCGTGAGCATGCGCACTCCTAACTCTGAACTGGCTTATTCACGGTAAGGTTGGTTAGAATTGAAATATTATCACAGGTTTTTCCCAAAATGGATCCAGACAGATATTGTGGAGCATCTCAGGGCAATTAGGTTCCTATATCCTCACCTATATAATGAACGTACCAATTTTCTGAAGAAATATGGTAGGCACATTGTGATTAGATGGTCATCTGAAGAGTCATGATGTAAATCCGTGATCGCTGGGGTAAAGGGGGGGGAAGGGAAGCTTTGTTGAAAGGCCCTTTCAAGGGCTAAACACGAGGTTGCCTAAACAAACCTGCAAATAACATTAGGGATTTGTCCAATTTTGGCATTGATGTTATCAAAAAATCGGAATGCTGTTATACTTCATTTCATTTGTTCGAAGAAAACACTTTCAACTCTAGGAATATTTGTACTAATGAACTTAAAAACATGAATAACCAAATGCAGCAATTGCCAAAAGAGGCCCTACATTAAATAGCCACCTCCCAACTCATAGTGTAGATTTGAACTGTTACTGTTGGCACTTACATCTGGACAATCTGCACCAATTAGGCCATCCAGTTCCTCAATTGCTGCTTGCTGATGAGACACTGGTATCTGTCTCGGCAACCTTGTCTCTAAATTCTTCAACCGCCATGTGACTGTTTCTGGAAGCTGCAGGATAAGGACATTTCTGTTGTGATGCTGTCAGGTTATACTTCCATTTCGTTAAAATCCAATCAGAAATTCGATGCAAGAGAGTATCCATACCTCCGTATTAACATCAACTATTTCTGCAATTGGATTCTGTTGAAAACAACTCCACAATTAAAGGCTAATGGGAGTGCTGAACATGACTTTGTAGAATATGATTCCTCGTGATTGATATATGAAGAAAATACAACCCCCGAACAGACTTTCAGTCGTTAAAACAGTGAAAATTAGGCGAACCTGTCATCATGTTATGCTTTTGTGACGACTGCTCAATGCAGAGTCAATGCAACATTCACTGGTTCAAAACTATCACACACGGGATTGGTAAGTCCGATTTGAATGAAAATTCACAGATTTAGTAAGAACATGTACAGTGGATGCAAGCATCCATCGACTCCAGTGATGAAAATTTACTTGCACTTTTCACTCCGAGAGGGGAGAAAAATCAGCAATCACTGTGCAATTCAATAGCGACATCCATTGGGGTTCCCCTTGTGACGTCATTGGACCGAACAATTGATGTAGATAACACAAGAACGGATATATATGGAATTTAGCCCTTTTAATCATATATGCAAGTTTAAAAACGATCCAGTGCAATCTAAAAAGTTTGGGTTTTTCACTTCAGTTGACCTTCAAGAGTCAAAACAGGATAGCAGTTACTCATTACTTTACAGAGCTAACTACAGGTAAATTGCTTTCCCCATCTGACTTTGTCTAGTTGAATAACCAACAGCTATTCTGAATTTTGTGGGGAGGATCAACGAAAAAACTATTGCAAGGAGCTTATGAACATGAATTCAAAACTAGAAACATGGAGAACCAATGGTGCAGTGGTGGATCAGCTCAAACCAAAACAATAACTCAATAAATATTGCTAAGCTAACAATTGAACTGACTGCTATTGCGAGTGATGTTTTACAAGAGCAACTAGCACATATGAATGGGTGGGCAATCCCTCATCTACAGCGGAAGGTTATATGCACCAGCAATGATACATAAAATGATACCATACGCATGTGCCTCTGTTTGCTATGAGTCTCAGTAGGCAATTATTTCTCGGTCAACAAGTGTCACACAGACTGATCCCCTGCTGTAGGCGCTAATTGATATAAAAAGTGTAATTTACCACTTCATATGTTAGCCGCAAGTTGCCGAAGAATGCTGTCCACCACTGCTGTGCTGCCATATCCAGCCTGTACCTGTAGGATTGGGGAAGTTCCTTCTGTAGCTTGGGGAGGTCAAGCTTGTCCAAATTGGGGATAACCCATTCCAGATGCTGGTCGAGTTCAGGTATGTCCTGTGAGGCAAATGAGTCAGAATTTAATCTCAGAAAATCAATTTATTCACCCAACCGGTTGAATGGTGTCCTGGACTTGGTCATCATGCATTTTATAGCTAGTCAATCCATGATGATAGTGAACTATTTGTACTATTGAAGCCAACTTAGTATCATCCACAATTCCACATCGTATAAAATCAAAAGACATGTCCTACTGTGGAACCATGATGGCATGGAACCATTGTACATGTGCTCAGATCATGAATAGTGTCAACATCACATTATTCCTGCGATTCCTGCTACAGAAATTTGTGTGAGAATTTCCAGCCCACAATTGATTCTGTTGAAAGCTTTTCGTCAGTGTAAGATGTTACCGCAGTGCAGGTGGGATTCACAACTCTTGGATTAGTGCTGTGTGGTAACTTTTGTGCTGTGCAGCATCCCTCGGTATATATGAATACTATTTAAATTGTTTTTTCTAACCAAGTTTACATTTCGACATGCCAGTATTTCAACAATGCAACATGTTGTGTCTAAAGGCCAAAGGTCATGTAACATATTTTCTTTAAATTAGCGTAGGTGGAAAGAGGGCATGGGAAAACCCCACATCCCAAATTTGAAGATTCTAGCATGTTGCATTAATTTGCTGCGTTATTTCAATTTACTTCTTGGAATTGATGACGTCATGGGGGGACGATGAGAAGGTCCTCCATGGAATCTACACACTAAATGCTGAGATTTTGCATCTCGATAACAGGAAGATGGATAGTGATATTCAAAAATTAATGAATGACATTTTCCTGTCATGTTCTGTGAAGTTTTTATCTAGATCCCATCCATGGCTCATTTGTTACAGGGTTTCAAGAAGTACATGTTTCGTATTGACTCTGTGTTGCAGAGGTACCCGCGCCCATATAAATATCATAAGTACCTTCAAGCATAGGTATCCATGCGGATACTCTTCACACAATTCAGGTTTCCACAACTCAGACTCCCACTTCTTGTAGTGCATGTAGCATCTTCCCTCTGTCTTCCTGAAACGAAACCAGTGTGGCCTGCTGTGGTTCATGAACTGACCATACAGGCTTTTGGCGATCAGAGACTTCACATCCTGGACTGTTGTTATGGGACGCATATCAATTTGTGGAGTGAAACTCTTGGAGGTTTCATGAGCCAGGTCTGGGGAAGATAACAAATGGAACATTGACAATAACCATTCGATTTATATGCAATGTGTGATGAGTCTTAGACCAATTAACAAATTAATGTTTGGTGTAAGACATAAACTGAAGGAATGGCTTAGCCTTTTTTCAATCCATGATTTTTGCTATGATTTCACTGCCAAGTCAGCACAAATTCCATCAGTCATGAAATATTTTGAATATTACCCTCATAGAATATCATACTTTTGTTCAGTTTGTGACCATTTTATTGCAAGTTTAGGCCGAGGAGTTGACTGCAAAAATCTGTGCGTTTACACAATAGGAATCCCTAAGTTAGTCTAGCTGCGTAACGATAAAGTTGAAAGCATGATCAAATATTTTGTCTAGTTCAAATTCACTGCGTATACTTACCCTCAATGAAGAGCCACTAACAAACCCGATCCAGAACTGTTTTATTCACATATTATGTCCCAACTAGAATGAACCGCCCATCCAACTTCCACGACAGCACCGACCAAACAGGAATACACCTGCTCAAAGCTAGCACCAGACCAGCACATGCTGTGTATTTTTGGTACATTATTCTGGAACAAACTATCATATTTTGGTAATATGAGGGGCCTAATATTCAATATCCTAGTTCTCTTGTCCAATCAGCGACCAGCAAATAATAATATACCGCATCAATGATATACCACATTTGTGTTGCGCCCTTTTCAGTCAACTGACTGCTCAAAGCGCTTAACAGCATATTACCCCTGATCATTAGTGACTTGTCGAACCTGTACTATGTAGTACGCAACTTGTGCTGATCAATCTTGACACACACTTCCCGTGTCACCACATCGTGTCTACCGGGGGACATCCAAATAGGGCAGCCACATACGGCGCATGCTACTAATTACAAGTCACCTCACAAGGTTCCCAATAACGCCTGGGTGGGACGAGGCGATGGAGATAAAGCCTCTTGCCTAAGGACACACCGGGGAACCCAGCCAGCCGGGATTCAAACTTGCAACCTTTCGATCACCAGTCCTGATTGAGCTCTATTGACTGAGTTAATCCAATCGCCATACTGCCTAATTGCTCCCACGATGCACAATAAACACTCTTTGTGAAAAGTTCTATGCATTGTCAGTGAGTAACCTACGTCAGTTGAATTGCAATGGGCATAATCCAATTGTCTGGGATTGGGTAAGTTTTTGTGTAATCCACATTAATTGTTTGAGTCAAGTGCAGTAATTGCTGATTTTCCATCCCTCCATAAGTGAAAAGTTCAAGTTACTTTCCATGTCCGAAGTCAATGAATGCTTGCATCCATGTATCCTTACAAATTCTGTTCATTTTCATTCGAATCAGGCTCACCATTCTCGTGTGACAGAGATTTGAATGAAGTAAATTTTGCATTGACTTTGCATTAAGCAGGTCATCCTCATTTTCTACTGTCTAATTGACTGAAAGTTAGTTTGAGGGTTGGATTTTCATAATGTACTAATCAGAAGGAAACATTTTCTGCAAGTCATGTTCCACACTTTCATTGGCCTCTAAGAATGGCTCCCACATATATACCCTATATCTCTCTGGGCAGAGTAACTCAATTAGTGACTCAAAATGGTCTTCTCACACTTCTCCACTTTTGGGGGGCTATTTTGCAAGAACCTAGGACTAATAGTTGTGAGTAATTGCCTAATTCTCAACCTGTCTTTAGCCCCAACTGAGTCAGGTACATGTATTATACCACCAAAACACAGGCAGGAATTATTTTCACCGTCCTTATGTCTATGAACACTGGACCAGGTGTTTTTCATCTTGCCTTTCTGTGGACTGATACAGTACTGAAAAAACATGACACTATCGCTCCATTGCAACCCACATGCCTAATATGAACCTGATTTTTGCTTTTGATATCTCCAGCTATCATACTCACAAGCTCCCTGGTATTTTCTACCTCCTGATTCAGGATTGGTACCAGAAATTGTGATACTCAATCTTTGTAAAATGTTACATTGACAGCAGTCAGTGTAACATACATACCAGAACAAGTCCTACATTTATTTTCATTGGTCATCTGGTTGAAAATTAAATAACAATGAAAGTGAATACAGAACATCTCTTGTTAAGAATATGTTGAACTCGTTGATTTTAATGCAATCAGGAAGAATAATGATCATGAGACACCCTTTTTCCAGAATATAGCCCCTTCAAGTTGCTTAAAAATGTCCGAAGACCTGAATTTCTACTCAGTCCCAGCTACATTGGAGGCTTGTGAGCTACCTCTAAACGTTGTTCAATTTCGTTGGAAATTTCAGAGAAATATTTTTCCATCCAACCGAACGATTTGAGGGGTTGGAGCATGGTATTTCAGACTTTTGCAGAATAAGAACCACCCGAATGATCACTGCACGTTGAAAGTCGAGCTACATGTAGTTGCATGATGTATGGCTGTGAAAGCAAAAGAGAGGAGAATGAAAAATGTATTTACAATAGGTGGGTGACAAGTTCACATTGTGGAGATAAGCCTACCTTCTAAGGTGTACACATTAGTATGTCTCAGATGTTGAGAGATACACGAAAACATCTGATCGACATCTTCATGTGTGTGTCCTACTGGTAAGAAATGGATGTACACCTGTAATAGAGTGAGAAATAATGAAGGCATACTCACAAGAAAAGTGTGGATGTTTGATTGGAAAGATGAAATGGTGTGTATGCCAAGGTGGGTGTGAAAGAACTTGGCTAGTGGCAAGAAACTGTCAAAATATGACACATGCATTTCAAGTGAATTTTTGGAATACATGTCTGTCAAAATACAACTATTCTACCCGCTTCCGAGGTCTCACAATCGGTATGACATGTCATCACAGGTAAGCTATTCACAAAGTCGATTCACTCACTCACTCATGGGACCCCGGCCCTGAAGGCACATCGCGGCATTTACCCGCTGCTTCCAATTGCCCCGCCTCCTCAGGGTGAGCGACCAGGCCTGGGCCTGACACAAAGCTGCACCAACCATGAGTTACATGGCCATCGCGGAGGGCGCCCTCAACCCACTGGGTCCCCTCAACCCACTGGGTCCCGTGTACAGTTGTGCCGTGTGCCGAAAGAAGCACAACTGACGGTCTCAAATCAGGCATTTAACCCCAAACCAAACCTGTCTCCCACAGAACCCTAATATTGGACACACATTCCTGCCAGCAGTAGCCAAGTGTGGTGATCAAGGATAAATCCAGTCTCTGTCTCTCCAGAACATGTTGGTAATGCCCATGAATGCGCTAACTTTGCAGAAATATTTGATGTACACAGGTTTCCGGAAATGTTTATCAAATACAGTTGGTGTCCTCACTACTATTATTAGAAATGGGATGCAGCTTCTTTGTAATACAATTATGGTACTCAGTGTCAAAATAATCTCACCAATTGACACTCACAAGTACGATGTGTGCAAAAATTCACATGTAGCATGGAAAACTATTTCATTTAGTAAATTTTATTATTGTCGGAGCAGCAAAATACAATTATTCATCATTCGCATCCAGGATTCGATGGAACTTGTCGAAAATGTGTGGAGAGGACAAAAGTTTGAAGCCCCCTAAAATAACAACCAAATATATTCTGAGCCATAGGATCACTTCTGATCTATGACTTCCAGAATACAGGGATAAATTATAATTTCCATGTTCTCACTAGGAGAGAATTGGAACTTTCCATTGTCATTGAAGGTAAAATGATGAATTTCATTGACAAATTTGATTTTGATATTGAATAGCCTATGCCTCCTACAATTCATTCATTGTACATTATTTCCAAGGTCGACATTGAGGTGAATATGTCTGACAGCATTTGACATCGGCTGAGATGATATTCTCTCTGGTTTTGGCATCAATCAGAGAGATTTTATTTTGAGCTTTCTGGAGTGCTCACAACTACTGTATGCTGATATACACACCATTTTTTGAACACAACAGCATTAAGCTCCAAAACTACAGGAATCAAAACTTCAACATGTATCAAACCTCAATACTATCATAGGACATCTGCAGAACACTTTCTAAAATTCACCCTCTTTGACTGCTAATTATGTACCCTGATTGTGAAATTGCCCACACACTACACAAAATAGTGTGTTTCCAACTCTTACGACTTGTAGCACTTGGGGGTTAGGTTATCGTTTTTTTAACCCCCACTGACTCCTCTTTCCGGCATAAATGACAACTCCCCACAAATTGAATTTCATGGAGGAGAGGAGTATCTAAGAACAAATTTCATTTGAAAACTTACCTCTTCGAAAAGGTCTTGTTCTACCAAGAGGGCAGCGAAACCAAGGAGGTATCTGTTTTTATTCTCCCTGTAGCAATTGTCCATCTGGAGGAAAAGGACTTTCCCCAGGGTGTCTTTTGCTGCCAACAGGGCCTCTGTGACACAGTGGATGGTCAAGTTGGAGTCATGGGGCACATGCTTCACATCATGGAAGATGTAAGGCAGTTTCCCCTCTGGTGCAGCTGTATGTATGAGTACACCTGAAAGTAGAAGTTAATATTTACTTAGTTATTGTGCATTAATTATAATCAAATGGGGGGGAAAACAAAACAATGGTTAGTTGGGATAAAAAAAACTCCCCATTTTTTAAGGGGAGAATAATCAAAAGTTCCTAAATAGCCATTATACAAATTCTAATCACAAAGAGCAAAGGAGAAATTCCAGAAAAGGGGTGAGTTTTTTTACATCGAGTGTAATGGTGGTCTGCGCTCCGTAGGAAAAGAAGCCGCTCGACCGTTCAAACATAATGGCCAAATTTAACCCATAGATGACCTTTTACCCTAAATTCCTGAGCACCCAATATGAAACCTTGGTCGCTGATAACACTGATCAACTTTCATGATCATCAAATTCAATCTATGGGAGGAGAAGTGTTTGTCTCATATGGTCCTCAAAATGACCATTCTTTGCCGAAATGACCCCTAGATGACCTTTGACCTCAAATCTATGAACACCTCATATGTAGCATTGGTACCCCAGACCCCTCATATGTAGCATTGGTACCCGGTAATAATGACCCACTTTCATGATCATCGGATTCCAGGAGAAGCACTGCATATTTTCACAAAATGGCCCGAAATACATGTAGCTCAAGCCACATGGCTGAGGTGAGCTAAAAACAGTAATAATATTGATTGATGTCTGAATTACTACACATCAGTTGGTAAGGCGGGTCATTGCAACCATCACAGGACTCTTCCATTCGGTGCGGTTCTTCGTAGCAGCAGGATCCGGATTCTAGTCCTTCAGACAGGGGTAGCAGTTTAAAGAATCTGAGGGTCCAGATTGTGAATATCAGGCGCGACATCTGCCTGGTAGGCTATATGCTTATCATAGTGCAACTTTGAACAGATAGAAAAGCCAGCCTCAACCCAACCCCCTCCCCCACTCTTCTTGCTACCTCATGCTTCTGGGTTTGCCCACTATACAAGGAAATGGGCGTCTGGCAAGTCCCCGCTGGTGGGTGTGGCCAGTAGGGCCTTCAGAAGATGG
>JAODTT010053963.1:0-10077 GCA_025400115.1 Pentamera pediparva
TATGTACGGTGAGTGTTATCACTCAGCAGTCGTTTCAAGCAATGAGACCTGCCAGTGTACATTCACTCCGATACAACTAAACAGACTTAACTGTAGTGGGTCATTTTGAGGACAGAATCCACTCATTTGACTAGACGATTTTTACAAGCATTTTTCCAAATGTAGGGAGTCCAAAACACGCTACACACTAACAGTATAGGGACCTCCAAAACTGTTGGGGTCCACCCCGACCCCCAGTGGCTGCGCCCTTGATAGGAATACTGCAACTACAGCGAAAAAGAAAGGATTCACATATACACGGAAATGATTTTGCTGATATACCAAATCACAGCAATACTGCTCCACTACGATGTAGCAACGTTTCCCTCTAGAAGTTAAGCCACAATACAAAGCAGTTCGGTCAAGCTCCAGTTATACAGATCTCGTACATTGCACTTGCTTGCACATGTCTTCTTGTCCTTTGACATAGTGAAAGTGACTTTCATTCACTCGTCTCGCATTCACATGTGACCAATTAGAAGAGGCAAGCAACAACGTCCTAAAATCTAGGACCGTGCCTGACTCATCATTATCTGACGTAGTTTGTTTGAGTTCAGGCTCATCAGCGGGGAGGTGAAACAATATACTTCTCCAGGCTACATGTATCTACAAATTCCCTGTAATGATACAGAGCATGGATCCTACAGAGGGTAGACCTGCAGGTCTTCATACCTAACTTGGTTTTGCGATGCTACATGGAGCGAATACCGCGAAAATAACATCTGGGACAGCTATAACACTGTTCGTTTCTCGCTGTTTGAGCCGATTGGTTTGTCCATAGGGATTCGTTCGTCTACGAAAGTGTTGCCAGGCGTGGTGCGGGGTGGTGTCGGAAATCGCTTATGACTCTCTTTTCGATTCCATGTTACTTTCTCCCTACATCGGACAAGTTGCATTAGCGCAGTGTATTGTACATGCCAATGAAACCGACTTTATGAATGAATCCATTTAAAGTTGCTGTATCTGACTGGAAACTATTGAGAAGTAAAAATAAATATCAAATTGATACTCGACGTTTGGACAGTTCTCGAAGAAAGAGGCTAGTATATACGACATTTTCAGCATTTTGCCTTTCAGCGTGTATACTGCTTCTTCGAGCGTCATCATATTTGAATTATTTATAAACTAATTTTGTTTTTAGAACTGTTGTAAGGATCGAATTAAATATTGTATGTACCTGTCAACTTCATATAGTACGACATTTCCACACAGACAGAAATGTTATAAGTTGTGACAATAAATTTCCCGATATGTTTTGCTTGAACTTGAGCTCTGTCGAAATATTTCGTTCGAGAGTGCTTAGTGTGGGGGAATATCCAATATTTGCTTCATGATTATAATCCGGTTCATGCTGTCATAATAGTCATTGGTCGATAGGTGCGTCGGGTGATTCCGATCAGATTCTCGTGTGGCTGGAGTGCCGAAGATGCATCTTGAAATATGCGCTTCACTCATATTCATCGAATGTACATCCCTAAAATTCTTTCATCATTCGTTACGAGCACAACGTAGAAGTGTGCTACCATCCTTTTCACAGGGATTGGTTCGTACATCTGGTTTTTCGTTGACGTCCTGTCGAAAGGGAGCCTCTGGAGTGACCTTGTCTCAGTCTTCCCTACTATCGCATCATCCGGGGAGGTCTCCCGCTGGTCTATTTCTCTGTTGATGCCAATGTGTCGATGTCCCTGTCAGGTACAAAAACCAACATTTTTTAGGAAGGCGGATATAGTTGGCGTTGGTCTGCTTTATGTCAAGGATAGATTGTTCTCCATCAACGCGCGTAATATCCGTAATATCTGGTCTCTCCTCGCCATCCGGTCGTAAACCAGTGTCAAAACAAATTCTGTGGATCGAAAGAAAAGAAAACGGTTTTCGGGTAATAGGCTTTGATTGCTATCAAGGGGACATGAGATTCGAGCAGATAATGCTGTAAACTACTCGACAGAAAATATTAAGAAAACACGACCATTTGAAATCACTACTGAATTTCAAACAATCGCATCAATTAAACCATATGTTATTGTGATGACTGGCATGCGTCACTCTACACTCGTCGGCCTTCAACACCTAATGAGTGTTTGCCCATATCATACGTAACTGCTAATGACAACCCACTGTTCTCTATCATATAACCACTAATGTACGAAATGAACACCATAGTCGTCTGTGCTGGACTATATTGAAGATATACACAACTGTAATGAAACGTAGTTTTACGTTCGTGGATTGGTGAAGGCAACCATGTGTTCTAATGTAATCTCATTTATTACCTTCCAGCATAATGTTCATAAATAGGACATTAAAATAGTATACACATTGATAGGGGGTTATCAATGTTAATATTAAGAAAACGGAGAAAGGGAAGCCACAGTAAGCCACATAGATCATATGACCCCCGATAACCTTCAATAACCCAAATAGACATGTATTGGTCTACGTATAACCATTGGATGAATACCAAGAATGGACTCCGAATTGACCTCAAATGATCACTGTTGAATCCAAGGTTATTCCAGCATTTCATATAATTGACTTCGACTGACCCTACATGATTTGTAGTTTGAAGTCGCACACAAAGAATCATTTCGTTAGGAGACTCTCCTATCAAGTTTTTGAGATTGAATTGATTTCACTGTACGCCCGACTTCTGACCCTATTCGAGATTGACCATCTAGTATACCAAAAACAATCCCCCGTGATACACGAGATTAAACAACGACAATAAAATCCTAACACACACATACATAATAAACCCAACTGAAAATTAACCTAGCGTCGTTGTATAAGGTGCTCCGTATACACAGGGTAGATCGGAATGCTAGCTTTTGTCTAAGGGCGAAAAACCAACTGGATCACGAAACGTTAAAATTTATGAACGTTACACGTACCTTGATCAGAATCCGGTACATTATTATTAAAAGAAGCGATGTCATCATTTGTAGCTGATAGATCTCCCAATAATGTTTCTATGCCAGTCTGTGTATCGAGGTCCATGTCATCTGCCAGTAGCCATTGCGGGGGCTGCCCCCTGTCAAAAACGTCATCGTTGTCTGTGTCTGTCACGTGACTTCTCTTTCCAAGGTGGAGGGCGCATAGTTTCGGATGGCGGCCTGCACCACATGCCGATTTTCCATGACAGACATATTGTAACATAACAAGGCACAGGACCAACACAGTGGTGACTGCAAAAAGAGGAAGAGAACGACATTTTCTTAGGTACGGTAATCCTACGATTTTCGGAGAGAATTGAAATGCATGACATTTCCAGAATTCATAATCTCATTCAAACGACTTGACAAGAAAATCAGCACGATGGAACTTTCGCACGTGAACTTATTTTGGCGTATTTCACTCGGAAAAATTATGCGTCGCAGCAGTATCCGTTGAAATTGATCGCTAATTTGTAACGAGTCCACCCAATAATAATATTGGTATTAGTGTTGGTTGAAATACTGACCTACGCCCCACAAGGAACCAAGCGGCTAGGGCGTGTGATCATCACATGTTTCTCTGACATTGCCGACCACGACGACAATTAAAAGTCATTTTATTCAAAGATATGTGACAGAATTGTTACATTCACATGTCACAACGCCTCCAACCACGCCATGGCAACTGGTGATATTTTATAAACCCCAACTGGAGGAATAACAGTAACTGTTGAATATATGTATTATAAACCGATTGATTTGGAACATATACGCATATTATCCATATTCCCAACAAACTACACGAACCTCAAGTCGGCATGCTCATTCGACTATATTGTTAACATCAATCACAAGTGATTCCATCATTCCCAAAGATCTTTCCTTGAGGGGATAGCAGATGATATACCACTTGAGCGCCCGAACCACCATCAATCAAAGTACTTGAGATATCGAGTCCTTCTCATTGAAACGTAATCTGGCCATAGTGCCGTCACGAGAATACAAAAGCTGGACTTCGGAGCTGTTTAGCGAATTTTGCTGCGTTTAGCAGTGGAAATTGTTAGTGAGTCTATCACGTAAAATTTGATGGGAGTGAATATTACCATTTCCATATCACCATATATATATGTATATACAGTTGGACAATGCAATCATAATACACTTGATGCCTTTATTACCAACATAATATAGTATATACGAGAGAATGTCGATACCCTGTCTCTTCGTCAGCAGCGGGTATGACTGTGTTAGAAAAGTGCACGAACGTTTCACACGAACGGTACAGAGTCGCAGCCTATTAAGTAATCGTTCAGAATGGATAAGTCCTTATTCATTCCATTTACGTGGGAGTTCAATTTACGGATCAGCTTCAGTTCCTCGCCCATCCTGATGGAAGGGGACTGGAAGTTACTCTTACTGATACAAAAACGTGAATCGGGTAAACTGTGTCCAGATGAATTGAAACGCTTAGCAACTGGGTAACCTTTCTTATTCAGACTAATTGAACTTTTGTGGTTGTGAAGCCGTTCTCTGAAGGGTGTCATCGTTCCACCAATATAATTACCATTCGGACACTTAGAGCAGGTTGAAGAATAGAATACATTGGCTGTGTTGCAATTCTTAGGGTATAGCTTGAAATCACACTGGGGTGGGGTCAGTGGGCTGTGATTGAGCATGTATTGACACATTTGACACCTCTTGCTGCCACATACATATATCTGGAGATTTAAGCTCATTATGCTGTATGTTAAGCACAATATAGGTCGCTATGAAGGCAACACCCATATATTAGGCTGATGTGTCGTTAAATATCGGGGAATGGTGTGTCACGAATTACTGCTGCTGCTGCGCCTACAACTTACGTCAGTTTGATGTATTACAAAGAGTACCTGGACTGCTGAGAAACAGGTTTTTCAAGACTTGGCAATCAGTTGAATAACATCATGTACGTTTTAGTACAGTTCAGAGTTCAGTTTCCCTTAAAATGGGAATTATCGTAGAATTAAGTTACCCATAGAAGTCAAACCACTTAGGCTGCGATTTACCACACGCTATAAAAAGCAATTCGTATTGATCAGCAACTACGTTGGGGGCTCCGTTCAATGTATCACTTGCGAAAATCCCAACCAATACACGATGACAAAGTCAGAGTCAGAGTCAGAGAGTGACCTTGTACAATATTGACAACTACATCTGTTTTGGAGTCTAAAATAGTCGTACTTCCGGTCTCTGGAGGAAGTAGAGGGACAGCTACATAGGATTGTTACGATATTGCTCCGGCTGTGTGTATGTACAAATCAAGCGAATTGCAAAGCTACTGTGATGGAACGATTGTATTTTGGTTCATCGGGGATTGCCTGACGCTAGAACTCGAGTGAAGTGACTGGCACAACGTCTCTCGATCAATTCACTCAATATTAGTATAGCCACTGGAGTATATTTGACTCGCGTTGAGCTGACAAACAGTTGAAGCGGTCCTGATAAAAGAGCAAATAACATGGAAGCAAGTGACGGTTGTCAAACTCTACTAATATACGGTCCAGTTACTTCCCTCTCGACTCAAGGCGCTGTTAAAACGGCCCAGACCGCCCAGTACGTATTGATAACTGATGAATGAGAGGGATCAGGTGTGGGGATGCTGCAATTCGTTGACAAACATACCGCTGTGACGTGTCACTTTGAGATTTAAACCCCCTCGATGCTTGTCAGCCATTCGTGCTTGTCCAAGGTAATCAATTTTATTTGGGGGAGACGAGAGCAAAACACATGTTTCAACTTGTTTGATTGACTAACAAAGCCATTGCTGAGACCACATATAGAGAGCAATCGTGCCATTAGCTTTGGTCCTACCTGCCTACTGGCAATACACGGCATTTTGGTAATGATGACAGGTGGTTCGGTGAGATTTTTAACTTGGTACTATAATCACGCAAATGGTGGATGGGTGCATTGGGTTGCTAAAGCGACTGTTTCAAATACCTTGTGAACAACTTATATGTAGGCCTACTGTTACCCCCAAATTTAACATGAATTGGTTTCGACAGTGGTTTACAGCCCAATTGAAGGAAAGTAGATACATGTAGAATAATTCTACCTTGCTGCCGGAAAGGTTGATATCAGGTCGATAATGGAAGAGGTATCATGTAGTATTCCGTTTAGTTTATCGTATAGTAGATTGCGTACGGAAAGGGGAGGCGTGCTGGACTCATGTTAACTGTTCCGTGCCATGAGGTACGAAGTCAGTGGTTCATTGTTTTGTTTTGAACAGCACCAGTTTAGTGATTCCTATCAATCAGTTCCTGATTCCCTAGGTTCGCCTAAAATCTGCATTGTCTATGTTAATCTCATAGAAAGTGCCTGACTTTCACACTATTTGGACACAGCACAATGACTACATTCCCCAGGTTTGTTAGGCCATCAATTACATGTGTATGGTGGAGCTGGGACGCAGACTAGAATCCTCTATGACTACCACACTTCATCGCACCATTGGCTACCGATGAAATGACCGTCCAATGTCGTGTCCAATGTCAGAGTGCATGTCAGAGTAGATTGAGAGGGTCTGCTGCCTAATTCGTGGCTACCAACTGCGCTTCTTTGGGCAATGGGCATATATATAGCGCGCCATCCGGCGGTCGATCCTGTCCACATCGTGTTCTGTGTGCACGGGTTGCTCCGTCCCACCGTAAGAGCCTCATGGTTGGCGCAGATTTGCAGGCACCCCGGGAGTTGAGTTGAATGGTTATGGCCCAGGCCAGGTAGTTTGCCCGGATGTCGATTATTGTGAGTATTGTAATTGATCCTGGCATGTCGATTATTGTGCGCGAGCATTCCACTCGTCTGTGCAAGATTAGACGTGGGACGGTTTTTACTATTCAATACACAACCCAATTGCATACGTCAGAGGGAGAGGAAGAGAATTAGAACATCAGACGGAAGTGTGGACAAATTACTTTCCGTTCGGAAAATTCTCAATGTGAAGGAAATTACCAGCACGTCGTAGGGTCCCAATATCTATCAAATTGTCTAGATATTCTTCTTCCTACCCCCGTTGTTATTCGAACAAGAAACGTATAAACTGGCCAGACCTTCCAACTGGTAAAGGTCGCAATCTATCGCTAACTGTACTCACTGTTGTTAAATACCAGCAGGTGCTCTCTCTCACTAAAACATGAGGAGCTTCGTTCACATATTGCATGATTGGATCGTAAAACGATTCTATGTTGTAGTTTGTGTTGCTCGGCATGGTGGTCGACGTGATAACGTACGATGTGTGGACTGAATCGGCTCCATGTTGGCTTAGATGGCTGCATACCACTCATTCGTTTGCCACTTCCCCAAATAGGAGTGTCTATGACGTTAGACACATCAATTCGCGCGGCGGGCACTTATACTAGGATATAAAAGAGAAAGCGAACGACAAAATGTCGGTTTAAATCATCCTCATACGTGGAAGCTCTGTTTTCTCTTCCTCCATGTGTCTCGCTAAAAGGAAGGAGGGAGACAGATGCTTCATCTAGATAACAAACTTTAGCATGTTGACTGTTAGACGGCAGCCGTATCGTAGATTTAGATACAGATATAAGCACGGCGTTGCAAGCAGGAAATAGTCGGACCGTGTTGAAACGGCAGGTTGAAACGTTGGAGAGAGTGTCAGCTGTTATGAAGTCAACTCACGTATATTGTGGTGGTGTGTCGATCGATTCCCATAGGAGACACGCTATGTATTAGTGACGTTTATTGACGTTTTATCGTTAACTGACGACAAAAATTGTCTACGCAGGAATACACGACTTTTAGGCGTATTTCCTTGAGTAACGATGATAGAATAACACGCACGATGTAAGTATCTCGAGGATTTTAATTGATTGACAGTTTGAGTGTATCAAAAAAATATCAAGGTCAACGTCTCCCCTTCCTCAATATGAGCCGTTACTGAAGAACCAGGTAGGTGCCTCTAGCCTGAATGGCTCTTCCGGAATCCATTCATGCAATTATGAAAGATGTTTTTCCTTATTATATGCAAATTCGTTATATACCCTGACCTCGCAATAGAAAAATTAGGTTTTCGATTAGTTGGCTGTCTGGAGAACAATGTATATTAATTATAATGTGTCTTTGTTTGACGTACGTAAAGATGGCACCATAGTTATGTCATTCGGATTGGATTGCCTCACTGCCACGATTGTCTAACGGTCAAAAGAAGGATACTGTATATTATGGAAGAACATATGTGTGGACAATTCGTCTTTGTTAGGCTAATCGTCGTTTCAGGGAGATCATCTTACATAGGTTCCTTCTCATTACATTAGGGTCCCAATAAGTGCGTAGAAACATGCTTGGTCGACCTGTTCGGTTGAGCTGTTTGATCCGTAGAGGGTGGTCTGCGAGAGACCTAATCTGACTGAACATAATTTTTCCCAATGTTAAATGGTAAATGTTATTGTTCAAATGATGAACGAGAGTAGATGGTATCAAGCACTTTATCGCTGTAAATCATTTAAAAATGACAGACCCTTATCGACATCCATGGCGTTTCTCCTCCTCGTAAGCATGTGTTACTTGTACAAGTATGCATAGAGAACAGTGTTACATGTTGTTTATGAGGTGCCCGATACTGAAGTGTGAAAAAAAATATGTGAGCAGAACACACACGCGAAGCGACTGAATTATGAGATCAGATAAAAGAAGGAAAAGCATGATAATACTGAAAATTTGTTCGAATCATTAAATGGTACAGACTTACGAATGCTACTTATCGTCCTCTGCATTGTAACACAGCATGGAACACATACTATATCATAGTCGCTGTCCGCTATTGTCCGAGGCTCACCTTGCAATATTGTTTTTCAAAGGTTTCATTTCCCAGTGGGTGTGGTTTTTATCTCCCGATAGCCGAGGTGACAGCTAGGTCGATCGATCATTCGACGTTTTCCGACCATTAGGAATAATTCAGACGGTGAACTGTAATTTTTTTAATTCTCAATTCGGGGGAACGTCAAGGCACATGCTGTTTAATTACTATACTTGAGTCCGTTCAGCTCGCATAGATACGACGTGCATTCAATGCAAGAATCGCGTGGGATGAACCAAATCTAAGATCATCTACCTAATCACTGACTCAAACTAATCAAGCGTCTAAACCCCTGTAAAGCCTTTTTTTAAGCCTTCTGATTAGAGGGTGTCTAAAGTATATTCCGACATGTGGAAATGAATGTTTAAATGACTTTTCAACATCTCATGCGTTCTTGTAGGTGTCATCCATCATCGATCCCTTTTCCGTTGTCATAGATCGCAGTTGAATGTCAGCAGTACGTTTTATTCGAAGTTTCTAAACGGGCAAGGACACACAGGGGATGCAGGCAGGAATGTAACAAATGAAACGTTGCACAAAAATGATAATACACACTGAGAGGAAAGTGGTGTAGCACAATGTTCGTGAAAGGATGTGACACATGTTGTGTTAGAGCAATTAGCATATCAGACAGGCCCATCTCCTCTTTGTTTATGAAAGGAAAATGTAATGACCATTGAGGTGTAACTTATATATTGCGAATAGTGAGAATTCGGTATGTGCGGTAAGGTCTTTACCACGCTGGATGAATGCTGAAGGTCTGTGGCATGATTTCTCTCAATTCTAACCGTTTATGCACGTATGGCACTTCCGTCGCGCCTTCCCTTGTAAATTACTGTCCAAACAATAGGAATGCAGTTTACAACGAGCCCAAACAGCATTCTTCTTTTTTCGCTCCTCCGTCTATTGCACATCTAGTCAAATCATGTTAAGATAATGAAAGGGGGGGGGGGATGAGCGACGAACTGAACGATTAAACAGTGGCGATTGCTACGGAGAAAAGGTCACCATTAAAACCTGAATACACCACACCGTGTCACCAGATATGATGAATATAAATTAATTCTAAACGGCCGTTCATCTGGCCGTTGACTGAGTGGTTTTTGATTCCTTGACTTCAGTCGAGGAATATATGCAGTCATGACAGTGTGTGTGTGTGTGTGCGTGTGTGTGTGTATGTACCTACAAGGGATACCTTGTGGGTGTACACGGACAATAGGTTAGGGTCTAAACAATAGGAATATTGCACTCTGG
>JAODTT010054074.1:0-10077 GCA_025400115.1 Pentamera pediparva
GTTTTGAGCAGGAAATAGTCGTATTTGAATGGAATCTGATCACATATTTGTCTAGATTCTATTCGTGGCCCATTTGATATGTAAATACACTAAAAAAAATGTGTTGTGAGTGTTATAGTGGCTGCTGTGTTCCATTGTTAACGATTCTATTCAATGAGGCGTAGCCGAGTTGAACAGAACTGTTGAACATTCCGACCGTCCGACGCACATTTATTATTTGTATACTATTACACTAGGACCCGGGAGAGGTGAGTGCCACAAAAGCCGAAACCTGTTGCTCATATAGGGCGCAATGATACGTGTATTCCGAACGCCTTCCGTACAGACATATACAGTCTGTTGTATTTTTTTCGCTGGTCGTGAAAAGGCTCATATTACGATCGAAACGGAGTTGACGCAAATCATGGTCGTCTCTGTAAGTAGAACGCCGCGATTAGACGCACGCGATCTATGCCACCGAAAGTAATTAGGTGCGAACGGACATCGTGAGACATACCTATTCCAATTTCAGGGGCCGAGAGAGGTCGCCGTGTCGGAAGACACAAGATATAAAATTGGAAAAAGAAATTTATCGTCCGAATATATATTACTTTCCTAATTGACCCACATGAAGTACACATCTATTTTTATTTACAAGCAACTGTCCATTTAACTGGGTCAGCTTGGCGCAGACGTGACGCCGTTATCTTAACCGGGCGGAAGGTTCGTTATTTTAACGACGAGGCTGACAGGGGAGGGGGTATTGTTATTCAAATTTCTCCTCTTGTAGCATTCAGTTAGGTTACTATGGTTTGTTTCTTCAAGAGAAATCAGAGGCAAACTAGGTTATGCATTATGTTTCAATCACAAATATAGCCGTTTTGGATTATACATGCAACATGTTTGTTTTCATATGACATGGGAAGATGCCTTAGGTTCAAAGTCAATTACCCCCGATCTGGCTACATAAATAAAATGGGACCCATGAATCCTGATGAGCCGACTAATTTGTGTTCGATGGGTGCACAATAATACATTGCCCAATGCGTGTTGCAGCCTGTATCGGAATACAGCTAATTGAAATACTTGTATCAGCGACGATTGTCACTAATAAACATAAGAACTGATGTTCGTCAGCATCTTTGTCAGGAAGCAACTTCAATTTATAGTCACAGTAATGCGATCTCTCGAGGAAGGGGACGGTCTTAAGACTTGCCGTAAATCATACGGATGTTATTCTGAATGATTCTAAACACTAATAAACTACACATGAACCGGGTTATTGCTCACACGGAATATATGTGCTGCAATCAATCCGGATGAGAGGATTGAATAAAACGTACGTCTCGCACTTCCGTACTCTCGAACAGAGTAAGTATGGACCTATACACCAAGCTATAACGTTAGTGTAGTCTTTCGTGCTTTCAACAGTACATCTTTGCTGATGAGCAGTGGTTGCAGCATGTTGGTGTGTAGGTGAAGTATCTGACTTCATAATCCTTCACCTTAATCGTTGTAATCTCCATCAAATTTATTTGCTGTGCGGCACTGCCGGATTACATAAAAACGTGAATATGTATCTGGAACACATATGACCATGTAATGGGAAGTCATCGGATGTCAGTATGAACAATATAGATATATTATACATGAATCTCACCACATGCATGGTGAAGCGGCTTAAGCATCCGACATGAAGTTGGGAAGACTGCAGTTCGAACCTGATTACACGCTAGTGTACTACATAAACAATCGCATGAGAGACAATCAATCAATAGTTACAAAGGACTACATCAGAGCTCCACTTCGATTTGTTGCTCAGCAAATTGAATCGACGAGAGAGCAAGAAGCCATGTATATTTCTTCACGCCATATAATTTGTGGAATATTATCACAACCATTTTGATCAACTAGTAGAGCGTAATCCTAACAGCGGATCCTTTTTCATTATCGATAATTCCGATAATTCAAAACGGATGAATAATCGGCATATGCTAATGTAGTAAAACTGCACATGGAACAGTGAACGTTCCAGATCCAGATGTTATAATAGTTGCAAAATTCGTCGCCCCACAGGAACCCATGCGTGGATAAATGGGCATCTTGCGCTGGTCGTATGCGCGAGTAATGGATGACAACGCCTGGAATGAATGAAAAGCTGCGTACAATAAACGTTGTGACATATAGTATATATAGTCTAAAATTATTGCTATTTGAAATTCAGTCCACTTCAGCAATCTTAGACGAAATATGTAGACACAATGTTTTGCTAGAATCACTTTTGAACAATGAAGTTATACGAATGTAAGTGCAACGCGAGTGCAAATAAAGTGAGAACGAACGACCGTCATATACGAACGAAGCGAGGGTAATGGGCATACTGCCCCCTGATAAAATTAAATCAAAAATATGTCGAACAGAAAACCTCTCGCAAATTCCAGCAAAGATCGTCGAAATATGGGCGATATGTCCGACTGAGTGTCTGGAAAAGTGTTCCAAGAATGTGTGCCTTTCGCGTGAAGATTCATGGTTTCATTACGATAATTTTCAGCTCAATTTTTGAGGTTACGATTAACTACTTTTCCTCTCTTTCGTTCTAAAAAATAACAGTGTAGTATATGCTGTTGAGACTGTAGGCAATCTGTGATATTCAAGCACTCGATGTGCATGCGTCACACACGTTTCATAGGAATGCAAGTATTCGTAAATTGTCATATAGGCATTGTATCGGTTCCTTAGTTGCAGAGCTAGGAGGGGACAACCATGCCTGTTCCATATCGAGTCAATCGAATGAAGCGGGTAAAAAAGTTCGAATGATAAGAGACATACAGTCGCCCTATTGACGATTTTTTCCGTATACGAATGGCAGATACCTGTTGGCTGCATCAGAACCGCCAGTCTATAGTCTTGCACATTCGTTTATATGAACTGCGACGTTAGTGACGTTTATCCGTTACCTTAGCAACTATTCCACACGCCTATACGCCGGTTTTATTGTTCCAATTTGAAAGCTGCCATCAATTTCCATTGGAGCATAAATCTCGCCTCACTGGCCTCTAAACGCACTTACTGGCAGAAACCAGCTTAGCATTCAACACACGATGGGTGGGATGGACAACTTTTACAGTTTATAAAGGAAAATCATCCCAGCTCCAGTGAAATATAACCTTCAAATTGCTAGTAAACGCTCCACTCATACCGTCCAGACCTCCCACATTGACATGTGTTATACAAGAACAAATCTATTATACGACCAACGCACAGGAGGCATCTCATCAATAACTTGTGAGATTCGAGCGATAGAAAGCGTGGGATGCAGACCACACTAAATTAAGGTTACGGATTGGGCTTTATGATTTTAAATACAAAAACGTACGTCGTCGAGTTTTAAAACAGTACATATACGTCCTTTTAGTCGGCCTATTATGACGGCACAGGGTCTAAGGCCCGGGACCATTGCTGGTCTGCTCTATATCACACGAAATGAAAGTCATACGTATGGTTAGGTTCATAGAAAGAAGAACAGATGAAGACAATGTGGGAACGCGCACTTTCGATTGGATGGTTGCTCGTAGTCATTGGATAAAAATCAGGGCGGACAGACATTGTCGGAAGGTAATAAGCTACTTGTATAATGCATCCATCAATGCACTCATCAATTTACAATGCTAAGTGCAACAGAGACCAATATGGCACATGATAACGAAGATGAGCAATTGCAAAAGAAAACATGATCCCATGAACATATCAATCACAGATTGCTATATAGTGGCTGAATACATCCTCGTATTACGCATGTTCCAGTGCAACGCATTGTGCCTCAACAAACTATAGCTTCTACACACAGCTAGCTGTCTCCTAGCAAGATATCAGACCTGTGCACAGACTATATGACCCGAACTCCGGATGAACCATGCTGGAAGCTGATCAGCTCTATATGCAGCTGCATCATTGTATATCATCAGCGCTCATGAAATGAACAACACCATGTCCCGCAGGGCCGAATGAAATTTCAAAACTTACAAGGAATGGACCCTTTTGACTGTTGTTCAATTGGTATCGTCTCACAAGCTCAATGGACCATTCAGCACCCGACATCCATTGCATACTATCAGTGCTGACACTGGGGCAGCAGCGCGACATAAACGTCTGTGTATGAATGTATGTACTCATATTCACTACCTTAACGAGTATTTAATTAGTCGAAGGGCTGGCGGCCCCACCAGACTGTCGGGGCCAATGCGCATTGTCCCGGTAGAATTTCGTGGTTGGCTACCCTAACCCTAATTTCTAACCCCAATCCCCTGTCCTAACGAAGAAAGTAAACGAGGCCTTGAAAGACCAGTAGCCAATCAGAGAATACCTTCCGATACATTGGGCGTCAGCTGGACTGTCGTGTGCACGGACACCCCGACACTTTGAAGTAGGACGGCGGGCCGTCACGCTCGGCTGCCTGGGGACGCGCCCATGGCCCCACGTTGCCTCGGAGGCGCGGAGCGCGGGATGAGTTGCCATTCGGCCCCTGCATGAATTAACGAGTATTTCGAGGTGCGCGTTAAGGGAGTATTCGTGAGTTTGCGTGTACGGTATGTATGCAATGAAACGAGTATCCGGTTCTACATGGTTGAATATCGCACTATTATGTGGGTTGGACAAGTTACCAATGAGCCGGAGTAATATCTGTAAAGCACTTTGAGACCACTGTGCAGCGGTGATGAAGCGCCATATAGGAACCGGATATAAACGAGTTTTTGGAGGTTCGCGTTGGGGAAGTATTCGTAAGTTTGCGTGTATGTTTGCGATGGAACGAGTGTCCGGTTTACATGGCTGAATATTGCCCGAATGCTCAAATTTATACACGAGAGTTGCAGCAGCGGACACGGTGAATCGTGAAGCATTTCACTGCTGAGTTTCATACACTGAATGGCATTCGACTGAAACATAGCCTCCGTGTATCACCAGTCCATAGTATTATTAGCCTACTCGCTGTCCAGTCTGTTATCCCCCATGAGCCATTCACAGCGACACCCCTGAGTAGCGGCCATCGTGAAAGTTACACCAATCAATCTATGACTACTTCGACAAAAAGTTTGGCTGACATGGGTGCCTTGACACATAGGCATTCGAGATGAGCGAGCTGATGTTGTTGCTAAAGAGGCACTCCAGTTAATGCTGTTCCATTCCTTATACCAATGTTCGCCCAAGTAACAACAGTTTTATCGAAGGGAAATGACAGAGGAATATTCCTTACAGAAAGCCACTTGAATAAAGTTACCCCGACTACTAGGATTATGACATGGGCGGAAATTTGCCACACCTACCTCACCAATTCCGATCTGCTCCATTATGAAGACAGACCATATTTTAATCCCTAAAATTCAGACATCACTGTTAGCCAATTACAATAATTTCAATCTCACATGGTGATATCTCGTTAATCATAATCCATTTTTCCACACTCCGAAGCGCCCTATGCGCCCAGCGTATATTGGAGAGCTAGTCTCACATTGGAATAAGACCCTGTGAATTAATACTACGAAAGATATTGTTGGAAGCGCGACCTCACTAGGAGCGGCGCCAACCGGAGTCGGGGGAGGGGGTAAGAGGAAAATGTTGGTTGTGGTCAGATATGGTCAGATGGGGACGTAAAATGGCGGTCCTGGGCAGGTTGGGAAAACTACGTTATGAGCCTCAATAGGCTTCCTGAACCCGTGGTGATGAAAAATCAGATCAGGGTGTAGGGTTAGTTGTACTTCAGGGTGACAGACTGCTACAACTCAGTCAGAAATGTGTACCCCTTGTCGGGGAAATCCTAGCGCCGCCCCTGTTCCTCACACATTACTAATATTGTATAATGAATGGAGGTAAAATGCGGTGACATATTATGCCATATAAGTTGGGATATAATAATATACAAAATATATTTGACTGTACCTCTCAACAAGAATAGAAAGTACCCATGTGACGTGAATGCATATTGCTGGTTCTAGGAGCATGGTCACTTCTCAGTAAATCGAATCAATCATTGTAAGATGTGGTTTATTCTTAGATATAAGGATGAGTATTCTAGATGGAGAGGTGAATAGTGAGGGAGATGCAACTTCCCTCCCTCTTTTTCCCTCCTATCTTGCTCCAATGAGCGGGATATTAATTCACGTTTTAACATCCATTTTATATGTTTCCATTAAACGTGAGGCCATTTTGCGGATGAAATGAAATGCGGGGTGATAACGAAGACGATGTGTTGCACCCACGAGCAGTGGTGCTCAAACCTTGAAAGGTCAATCACCTCCACAAGTTCAACAGGCAATATGCTCTCCGTAATCATTTTTCTGCTCAAATTGCATTTAACGGATTGCTGGCCAGTCTTGGGAAATACAGAACGGCAGGTTTTATTTGATTCGAATCAGAATGTTGACATTCAACCAGCGGCTGCGAGATTCCTATCACCTAACCTAAAGGTCCGATACTGCAAATAGACAAGCTGATATGTTTGATATGAAACGAGATACTGCTGTTGATTTGTGAGCAAAGCATTTCTTGAAAATGTCGAATGTCGAATACAAGTACAATAACATTTACCAGGGCTTGAAGGGTACATTTGTATCACATAGCGTCATTCAAAATGAAGTGACTTGTTAAATCAGGACCTATCGTTAGCAGGTTAGTCGCTCAAAGTATATCGCCTGTTTGATCACTAACATTCATATGACAAATACCTGACGAATAATCCTATTCTTCACTTTTCGTTTGGTATGTTGCGGGTTCAACGGCCATACAGTCATATTTCGTTTCCTCTCTTTCGAAAGCTTCAAGCCTCCGCAAAATGTGAGGAAGATTCAATGTCATTGTAATCTGAAGGGCTTTATTGCCTTCTACTCGAGTGGTTGAGGACGGCACTGAGCTACCCGCTCCGCGGGTATCGCTGTCATTAGAGGTACGGAGTGAGGGGTCTCACTGTGGAGTATTCATCACTTGCAAGAACAATTATCACTGGATCATGGGAATTTTAATATTACCGTAACGACCACGGTATTGTTCTCCTGGCGAAGCAAGAGGTGCGGTTGGACATCTGAGTGGCGCAGCTGTAATAAGCTGTCTGCTGATGTAACCCCTCCTGAAGAAAGATTGGGGTAAGGTATCTCCCGTGTTCGTAATAATGATTGTTGGCGTACGCTGATCTCAAAATATCAAAGCCATTTCAATGATTGCGGAATAATGATTGTCCTACGCAGCTGTCGACTAAAATGCAAAGTTCGAATGAATAAATGACTACAGAAACGTTTAAGATGGAAGAAGAACTATGAGAAGCACACTATAATGAAAAATTAATAGTGCAAGCACAACATTTTGTTCCGAGAATAATCGATATTTTCTAGCTGATCATTAGTTGTGTAGATCCTGCTACCATGTATAATGATTAAGATGAAGTTGGGGGCATACGGTGACTTCTCAGTAAATCAAGTTAAAAAGTGAGGTGAATGTAACTGACCTCCCTATTCCCCCTCTTGCCTTGATTTCCATGTTGACAGTGGCAGTAGACAGTGGTCTGGTAGAATATACTATGATGAAACTCATGTTCGTGAAGAATACCATTTTACTCGCATCTGGTGTCCGGAGGTAAGCCCTAGTGAGTACGTCAACAGTTTCGTAACAGAGATTACATGAAAAAAAGGGAAACTAAAGCCCCTCAAAATTGAAACTGTCGCTTCGCTGGAGGAGAGCTTGAAAAAGCTGTGTCAGTTAAATTGAAGGAGATGTTTAACATTATCTCCATTCAAGCCCCACAGTGTCGAACAACGGCCTCTAGGACTTGAGAGGCACCGTTGGACATATAAATTGAGAAGAGGAACTTGGGAACATTAGTATAACGAGGGCGGGATCCGATGCCCAGAAATTGCAGTGAGATACAATGACTGTTTTTGCGTGTCGTCATTTGCTGCTTGTGTGGTTTGTATTCATAGCCTGACATTCCAGTCTAAACAACCATGGGCCTTCGTAGGAGTGGGTGGCACCGTTCGACGTCACGAGAACCTCCATATCCGTCCTATGGAAAGAACAACTTACAGGACAATTGGACGGAGCAGCCTACTCATCAGCATTTGTGTGGTTGGATGACACGTTTCGACTTCGCCTCATTATTACTTGAGTCAACTGGACATGCCATCAAAGGGTAGGGCAGCTGGCAAACACTCCATAACACATATATTTCGATGTGTTGTTCAACAGTAACCTACCTATAACGTTCGATAGTCCAGCGAATGCATCTTATTAGTTTTTCTGTGGAACACATTTCAGATGTGGGGAGCATTTGTCAGAACGAACTCGGCGACCTCGATGTGCCTTTTTGAGACGTTGTCTCAGTAATGACTGGAGACGACTCTTCTATTCATCACATATATGGTGATTGATCGTCAACATTGTCTCATCTGAATGGAATGAGCAGAACCTGTTTCCGTCAAACTCCTCATGTAGGCTATCAAAACATGTTTACCTCTGACGCAACATCCAGATAACCAGATATATTTACAATTATTCAGAATGACCTCAATAGTTGTCAGTAACTCCAATACCCATGGGCTGCTTTGGGATTGAGTAACGGTAGTAATAACCGCCACTAGACACATTCCGCGACTTCTAGTCGATTGAGACTACCCATTTGCAGGGTTTATTGGGTTAAACATTCACTTCCGTGGGAACAGTATGACGCAATAAAAAAACGCCTCAGAACTGAACGGATTCAGTTCATCCTCTTGGAGATGTAGCAACCAACAATTGTTTTACCAATTTGCACAAGAGACTGCCATCTTATTTTTCTTACCGTCTCCTGGCGAAACAGCGGTATAATGTTCAGGCCACTGTATAGTTTGAGATCTTGGAACGGACAATTATATAGTGTGCGTTATATTAAAATAAAGAATGAAAAAAGTCGGAATGACAATATCAGTATTGTACATCTGCTAATGAGTTGTTGACCATTTTTGTTTCACAAGTAGGCCCCCTATTTCAATTATGATGCGACGTATCGTAACTCAATGAAAAAATCGCAAGGACGACAAGGGCACATAGTAGCTGGAACTGACTGCATTTCGGAATTCATGCACTCTGAAAACAAGCTGGTCGATTTCTGGTTAATTTAACTAGGACTACAATTACGCGTGTGATTGGAGTCAGGGTGATTCTTTTCTGGTTAAATTACCCAGAGTGTTTATAGAGTGTATCTGCACGACCCTCATATCCACAAAGACAATACTATAGTGAAGTTCAAGTCTCGGTTACTCGTAGAAGGCGGCAGCAGACTGATCTCGTTTGCAGAATAGAACAACCGTGAAGTTCACTGATTACCTGATCGGTTATAGCATCGCGAAATCCACCCGGAAAGATTTGTTTATAATTCCCCAGCTATCTCATCATTTCATGCTCTGATAGCTGTTGCGAGTTTTATGATTCGAAGGTGTCGCAATCAGATACAATTACCCACGGCGCTGGGAATCCGAAATGAAGGAATTCACCTAATTATCGCAACATCGATAATTCAGATTGCAGACTTGGACTTTCAGCGCCCGGAAGTAACATTTAGCTTTGTGAGATGAGCATGAGGGTGCCTGATTCGATGACCATAATTTTAGGGTGGGATAGTTATAATAATATGATAAATTAAGTTTTTTTGGTGGCATCGACGATTTAGATCAATCACGTGACAGTGTCGGTTATATTAAAGAGAAATGTGTGCTCTAGTCATGTAGAAACTCTTTTTCTCACGAAAACAAACAATTTATAATCATAACATATTTCATCCCGTAATTTGTCCCAATGATTCATGGAGGCTCGAGGATGAAGATTTGTCGCCGCAGAAAAACGAGGTTAATATCTCATGAATGATGGTTCGAGAGTATTGCTCTCATACTCTGCTCATCGATTTGCGAGTGAAGGTGTAGAGAACAGGTGTTAACTTTTAGCGGTAAATTACTCCTTGGTATAGGCAGGACGGGAAGCTACGGCCTAGGCTCGTTGCTACTGGTCGATATTGCCTCTTTAAGGAATTTATTTTACGAAACTGAATGAAGTAGAGTGCCCCAGCCGCGTACATGTTGACCA
>JAODTT010054185.1:0-10076 GCA_025400115.1 Pentamera pediparva
GAATCATTGTTATCTATAGGTACTCATGAGAGTGTATGATGAGCCATGGCAAAATCGGATATAATGCTCATTGGAATGACTTTTGCAGCCACGCCCACTCCAAGCGGGAGCGTCGATTATTCGACGGGGGTTTGAGACGAACCATCATCTTTAACACAACCTGCAACACGATGTGTTCCTTTGTGTCTTCCAGTTGCTGGACAGTGCAAGCCCACCTCTCTTCCCTTTACGGCGGGCGGGTGAAACTGCAGGCCTATTGTATGAGAGTGAACGCTTTCGGGGAGGCATAGGTCAAAAGTCACGTTCATGGAAACATCTATGGAAGGTTATAGGTATTTTCGAATGAATCCGTAAGGCACCAACCCGATTCCTGTGGAGTACTTCATCAGTAGGAGACTAAACCTCGGGGAGGCGGATCAATTCGGCCAGTAGAGCTCCGAACCTTAGATCATATATATTGCAAGTTCGAATATATTCAATAACTGTGAGGTTTGTTCGCAGTGCTGTGAGACAAGGCACGCCTCTTGGATTGTCTAACAATACGTGTCAGAATGAGTTATGCGCGCCTGCATTCTGCATTGAAAGTATCGAAGGAGAAGGGTAAATTGCCCTATTCCTGCTCGCCCTAGCACGTCTACGGTACGGTTCCAATTCAAAAGTATACCTGTTCTCTAGATCGAAGGTATCAAATGAGAGAAGGACGTTGTCGCGTTCTGATGGCAGTGTGATTAACCAGCCACAGTCTTGGTATGCGGGATAGGGCTCGGGGTAGCCGGGAGACTGGATGACACCGGATGACTCCGTCAACTCTTGAGGTTCGCAAACTGGAATTGATAAAGATATACCTTGGTCAATAGTCTGGAAACTCTTTGTCAGTTGCCTTTTTGGGAAACGGGAATATATCGTTCATATCAATGATTGATAAACAAATGATATAGTATACAATCTTATACCACTCTACAGGACACATTGAATGTCAACAGAGCTATGGTTCTCATCATCGGCAACAAGCACACGAACTGTACAAAAGTCCAAGCTAAGATGATACTTCTAACAATGCTGTTCAATACGATATAGTGATGGTCGCAGGATGCCGTTTTTGTGTTCAACTGTTCAATCGGCTATCGCCAGGAACTTCCATGGTAGCTTGTTAGCTTTTGATGCGCGGGTGTCAGAAGTCACAATGTTGGTAGTATGTGAAGAAGGAGTTTGTTAGTGATAATGTTTTTCATTATGTGTGAGGTCTAAGTGCTGTCAGACTATGGACAGCCCGTGCTAGTTTGCTGATTTTTCCTTCATGGGATACGTCATCGAATATTCTCCCGTGAAAGACGATACATTAGCTGAATCTGGATTGTTGGTGGCATTCGAAACTCCACGTTCTACTATACAAGGCCAATGAAAGTGCAAGTAAATCGTTTTGGAACTTACATAGATGGAGAGAGTAACTTGATAACCCATAAATTTAGAATTTGGAGTTCCAAACTCATTTCGATTTTGCGTAATCTAAATTTAGGTTCTTTGGGTTCTATGACGACACGAGGGGAACTGAAATGTATGTCGCTATTGAATTACACAGTAATTGCTGATTTTGTATTCCTCCATGAGTAAAACGTGCAAGGTATTTTTAATGTCCGAAGTCAACGAATACTTGCATCCATATGTTCCTTCAATTTCAATGGATTTTCATTCAAATCAGTCTCGTCATTCGCATTTTGCAGTGACTTCGCATTAGGCAGGCCCCTTTCTCACGTGACGTCACAAAGACATTGCGTAATAATAGGTTTGCCCAATTTTCAACGTCTGAAAGTCAGTTTGGGGGTTGGTTTATCTTGATATACCTATCAGAAGGGATCGTTTTCTTCAAAGTCATGTTCCACACTTCCATTGGCCTTTAATAAGACATATACTGGGCATATTGCGTATTTTGAAACAATACTTTCAGCATCTAATATTGCATCATATCATATTGTACTTACCCGGAAGGGTTGTAGCTTGGACAGGTCCAACTTTATCGAGCTCAGCTATCCAATGTACAGCAGCCACGTAGATGGTGTATGTGGTCCCGGGTGATAAATCCTGCAGCTCAGTGCTGGTAATATCACCACCGGACACCTGCACGGATTCTGCAAATAATCATGTTAATCAGTACACGAAGGTGTTACATCCCTCTGATGGGCTGGAATTCTAAAAGTATAGTGTAAATAGTTTGTTGGTAAATGGTTCACTTTGGTTACATTACCTATTGGTTAGGCCCACTGTGTGTCATATCATTGTATTCACATCACATTTAGTAAGAAGTATATACTTCATGACTTTGTGAGGAATAGGTCCGAAATAAGGCCCAGCGAAGGTGCGTACATGGACTGTTTATCAGCTGCGTAAGTCGTAGGCCTAATGTTGAAGAGTGCCTGTCGTAAGTGGCGACTGTTTGGGAGAACTTACTGTGTAACAACCGGGAAAAACTACCGTAAACTGGGGTAACTTTGACACCCAGGGCAATTTTGGCAGGTCGGGATTTTAACAAATTGGTCGACTGCCCTCTATTCTCCGGAACAATTTTAATTCTGCGGTTTCGTGATAGCCCATATTGAAGATATCAATGGGAGATTTCTCTCCGCATTAGATTATTATCACGGATGCTATTTGGTACCGTTTGCATGACGTCACGACGAAAATCGTCCACCGGTATATCGGAAGTAATTTTGCATTGGCATATCATATTGACGATATACCGTATTAATATCGAATTGCACTGGGACGATTTTCCGCCGTGACGTCATGCAAACGTCCGCCGTCGCGTTGCTACTAGAAGATATTGCCTCCTTGGGTGGGGTGGGTTTGTGGGGTATGGACACACAGGCAGAAACACAAATTCAGGGGCAGTAAAACAATTTGCGATAGGACGAAGCACATTTTGCAATTCGATATTTCACAACTACGTAAATTCTAGCAAATTTTGAAGAGTTAACGCATGCTTAACTAACCTCCCGAGGTAGGTTCGGACTCTGGGGAGTAGTAGATCCGGAAACCGATGACGTCACATCCGACTGGTGAGACCTCCCATTCAACGAGGATAATGGAGCTACCTGCAGCGCTCGCGGATACATCATTCACGTTGGCGTCGTCCATGCCAAAGTCCTTGGGGATGTACTCACAAACAACAGAGAATGTCTGGTCACATACTGTCGATTCTATAGAGCCAGCCGTGTTCAGGATACTGCAGTCTTCCTCTTCATTACCGGGCTCGTTCGGTGCCCACAGGCCTTCCTGCCACGACGTGGATGCCTCGCATGTCGCCCAACGCCAATCGCCCTTCACGCTGTAATCGAAGTATCCTGAACGCCAGGGAAGGAAAATGGAATGCTATTCAGTAATTTACCGTTGTCAATACGGCTCTCTCACGATGGAACGAGAGGCAATACATGATGAACGATACATAAATACCATGGGCGAAGCGCAAATCCATTGCGCGGAAATATATACAAACGTCTTTACGACGTTATTCAGCTCTAGAAGAAACACATGCTATTTATTTTCGAATGCTCACGAGCCCATGGTATGGATCAGTTCACCAAAACAATAGTGTTTAAAACATTGTAATTTTGTTTAATACCGGTACTATCTGTATTTTGAGTAACACATATGTGAAAAAAATTGTCTAAAACGTTTTGGAAAACATTTTTGAGAAACTCTCCTGTAACAATTGATTTTTTTTTTACAAGGTGTTTTGGATAATTTATGTTGCGATACAGGGTTTGCACAAAAATGTTTTCTTTAGAATAGTTTTATATACACTCGAAGGAGTGAAGAGTTCACTCCTTCCAGGGAGTTGAGTAAAAAAACACTCCCCTCATGTTTCAGCATCAAATATACGTGATATTTTACGATCTGAAATCGAAAGAGTGACAGTTCACTCCGAAAGAGTGGAAAGTCACTCCCATGGAATGAGCATTCGCTCAAAAAGAGTGAAATCTCACTCGGTAAAGAGTGTCTCCAGTGTCCACTATTTTGAGGAGTGATCCCTGGAGACGCTCCTTGTCGAGTGAGATTTCACTCTTTTCGAGTGAATGTTCAGTCCCACAGATTGACTTTCCACTCTTTCGGAGTGAACTGTCACTCTTTTGAAGTGGATTTTTTCACGTCACCCTCTGGAAGTGTGAACGGTTCATTCTTCTGCTTTTAGAGTGTAAAATATAACGTAGGCCTACATTTGTGGGTGAAACATATAAAGTGTTATGGAAACGTTTGGTGTTCGCTCGGTGGTTGATGCAGATACATTTACCCGTCGCATACCAGAGGCGACACACTCTAAACTCCGATGGAGTGAGCATTTACCCGAGGGAATTTATTCACTCTTTTGTTTTTAGAGAGTATCCACACGATTGCCCCTATATGTACACCTCTATAGACATGTGATGTACACATGGTAGATAAAGTTTCAATCCAGGCATACCTAGCCAGAAATCACCGATACCGCGATGTGCGGCAGTTGTCAAGAGGTAGTCCAATTCAGTTTGGTCATCGATGATCACGACATCGCCTCCCTGCTCGGTCTGACAATTCCATCTCCAGAGATCCAGGTTATAGGCAACCGAGGAGAAATAATAACAACCTCCGATGGGCGCTGCTTCCATCGACCATGGGCAATCTGCAGGTATAACAAATGATAGAGGAATGCTCATAAATTATCAAGGAGTGGCATTTGTGTTAACAGTTACGTTCGTGATGCGACGTCTCAAGATATTATTTCCAGGATATTGACAAATAAACCGAGAACTTGCAAAGTACTAAATCTCAGTACAAGCTTTTGTGTTTTAGAATGTACAAGCAAAGTCAGGAGTTCGTTCTTCCAAAAATAGTGTTGTATGCCATTACCTGTTGTGACATTGATGAACCCGGTTTCTGGTAGCTCTCGTTCGATCTGAAGACCCGCAACCGTGACCAGATGCGTCGATCCCGGATCGATTCCACCGATGGTGATTTGATCCGTTTCCCCTCCATGTGCGTAGTAATACCCCTTATCTCCACTGTTAACGTTAGTCGTCCTGATGGTGTACCCAAAAACATCACAGTTCACCTCAGAGGTTGTCCAAGTGACATTCACTTCACTGGTAGAGATGGGAACAGCCATCACGTCCATGGCATTGGCGACATCTCTTGAAAATCCTTGGAAAGAACCAAATTATTGTCCGTGGTGGAGTAGGGCTAAGCATAATGATCTCAATTATGGGCGTTAGTGACACTTTGAATTGGGATCCAGGAACATTCGGACAACAGCCTCGAAAGGATGCCCGAGTTTGAGATCGTAGACATGTAAAAAAGTGACACAGCTCACGGGCATTCGATCAAAACGTCAGTCACTTTCAGTAGAGAAACAATCAGAGGGAAATTTCGCTATTTGTTTTTTGTGCATCAACGTCTCATCTATATTACTATGTGGCCTAATCCTAATTTTCGCCCAACTTTTGGTAGTTTGCTTATCGGTTGAATTTTCAGTCCATTCTGTTCACATGACAGTTTACCCTTATCCCCGCCTTGTACGCTTGCGATCCAAATGGATAACATTGCGGCGTGGGTGGCAACGTTGTTACAAGAACGACGCAATTTCTTCTATTCCGTTATGCCATTGATGATGTAACTCCTTCAGATTCGCGAATATCGTTATGACTGATACCATAGCAGTAGTTTCGCTCACTAGTTCCTAGTTCTTATTTGGAAAATCTCCGATCAGTTCATAAATCCATATACGAGTGCGACTTTCTGGTTACCAATAATTCTATTTAACCCAGGACAATCCCTGATTGGAATGCTTGCAACTTTATACACGAGGTTAACATTGAGATGTTCAGTGGCAATTATGGAAATATTATGAATACATGTGCAATATTATATATATATATATACATATATGCATATAAATAACATATATTGATACAATTTTGATTGCAGTCCATGGATAAATTTATTTTTAGCCACAAAAACATTTTTGCTCCGTCATTGTTCAATGCTATTAAGACAACACACAAATGTATCCACTATGTCGGATCCGGAATGATGTTACTGACATTTAGTAGTTATTTAATAATAGTTATTTAGGTGAATTCCTTGTCACTACTATAAAAAAAATAATATGAGAAGCGTACCTTTGGGTGATATTTCGCAAATGTATTTGAAATACTGATCACAGACGAAGTCGGACAGGAGGCCAGTATTGTTCAGAGCACCGCAGTCCTCGTCATATCCAGTTGGTTCTCCTGGAGCCCACAGCGACTCCTGCCACGGATCAGATTTCTGACAGTCAGCCCATGTCCACGCCCCTTCTGTAGCTCTATCGAAGTAACCTAAGAGACGGTAACACGATGGATAAATCCAACCAATCATATACAGATGACTTTGGGATGTAGGCCTACATGCTGACTTAGACCATTGGGACCGAGGAGCGTCGTAACCATCTACCCTCGCTGGCAGGCCGCGCACACGTCTGCAGTAGTGCCCACTCTGATCAGAGACCGCGGGCACGTCTGATGACAATCAGTCGAGCGTGACACGAGTGACATCATGTAGCCACTCTCTAAAACCCAAAAGAGTGGAAGGTCACTCACTCAGGAGTGAATTCAGGAATCCATCTTCTCATGGGAGTGCAAATTCACTCGTTTAGGAGTGAATTTAGGGATAACTACTGAGCTAGTGACTTTTCACTCTATCGGAGTGAATTTTTCTAATTCAATCTTTCGGAGTAGTGAATTTCTACTCTGTTGGGGTTTCAGAGAGCAGGATGACCAATCACCGCGGAGCACTGTGGCGCCCTGGCGGTGCATTGTCAATGACTGTGCCGTGCGTACGGTATTCGATCGCGCGAATGGAGGTGGCAAAATACTTCTGCTTCCCAAATGATGGATTAACAGATTAACATGCTATGCAGTGCTGCTGTCACCTCACTGGAAATAGCTCGCGGCTCGATAGGGTAATCAAATAACACTGTGCGTCTTATTGAGCATTACGGCCGACGACTCGAGTAGCCTGCCCGTTTTGAGAGGCGCGTAAATGAGGAAGGAGGTGTATGAAGGCCTTTTCCTGATATGGTGGGTCATGTGATTAACCCGTCGGACCGAGAAGCACCCTTAACGCGTTGGCGCCTAACCATGATACGCGACTCAGTGGGTAAGAATGTTGTCCTCCACGTGAATAGGCGCATGGTATTGCGAACAAATTTGTGACAGCAACTTACTATTAGTCACAACAACTCTCTCATTTCTGTATGATTCAAAATATTACAACGTGCCATCGGAAGATTCAGCTGCAAATGGGCATTTCCTTTTGTTACTCCCCACGGAATGTCATTCCCCCCACGAATCATCAGTTCCACTGATACATAGCCTTATCAAACATCAGAACAAAGGAAAATATCGAAAATATTGAAGGTGGTTCCGGGGGTAACCGCAAGTAAAACTCAGTCCTTTGCTCACGACAAGTTTGACTACGGCCCTGACTTTATCAAGTGGTTCTTATGTATTGATGTATTCCCTAGTAGATTTGTTAACATAGGCGTATCACAGCCATATTGACGCGCCTTCGCATCAGTAGCGCCAATGCACAACCATGCGGACATGAGCTCACCAATCCATCTTTGGTCATTCTCATCCGATACCATGTCCAATAGAAAATCGAGTTCCTGCTGGTCGTTAATGATTACGAGGTCACCATCAGGGCCACTCAGACAGGACCGCCTCGCCCATTCATAGGTTGATTCACCCGTGGAGAAATAGTAGCAGCTACCCGATGGACCCTCCGCGTAACTGAATGGGCAGACTGTAAAATAGAATGAAAGTGACATCCTTTTTTATATATAAGATTTCAGCTTCGGATATGTTTGAACATCACCGTCTGATCGTGTTTACCGTGACCATGCTGCACTCGAACACAAATGAAACACATGCTATCTATCACTGAAAGAACCTAACACACAACTCAGCCGAACTCGTTACTTGGGGAGGTAGGACCATATGCACGGCGTTGAACGTGAGCGTAGCCTGAGAAGGCCGCGCACGTGTCTGCCGCGGTCAAATGCGCACTGCTAGTTTCGAGCCGCGCGTGGCGAAGGAAGGAGGGAACTCTTAACCCAGGTCAATAGCCAACCGGTGTATTCTTATTCTGGGAGTCTGATTCATTTCCTCGGTTGTCCCGCTCTACCACGATCCAGAGGCAGCGAAGAGTACTACGAACCCCATCATGGTCGAATTTGAGTTAATACCATGGTCACTGGTCGACAAGTCTGTCCGAGAACATATGTCGTTACTCGTTAGGAGAGAGGAGAAAGGAGACTGAGAGAGTCGTCACGTTTCACTCAGAGGACATTCGTACACCATAAATACTGACGTTTAGTCATTTTCAGAACAATGACTGTACAATTATTGTTCATCATTACTGGAACTGTCAGACCGAGCATTACTGTACATACACACGTAACACTGAATTAAAATAATATATTCCTTACATGAAACGGGTCCAACTTCTGGTAGTTCTCTGTCCGTTTGCAGAGCGGCAACGGCTACATCGTAGATCACAACTTCTTCAAGATCACCTATGGTCGTGCTGTTAGAGTCTCCTCCGAATACGGTCTTCACAGATCTCAAACCATTAGCTCTGGATGTGTAGTAGACGTTGTAACCAAAGACGTCACAGTTGACTTCAGACACGTCCCATGTGACTTCAGCCTCTTTGTTCGACGTAGGGAATGCGGCCACATTCGCGACATTGGCGTCGTCCCTTGAAAACCCTGGACATTGGTTGGTAGGAATATACGTTCTCGATGTCATTTAAAGTTTTTTTACAGATGGATGACGATGCGAGTACATATCGCAATAACGCCTTAGGCTGGCGCGGTATTGAAATTAAACGTTAATTATCATCTGGTTCAATAGTCCCGACAATAACAGTGCCGAGGTACCTGAATCAAATTCGGACTCATTGTCCCCAAAAAGGGCCCGACATAAGTTGGTGAACGTGCAACGTGCAGAAATCGGGTTGTTGGTTCCATGACACATGGTCTATTTCCTTTCAGCTCTACATTCGCTACTCGAAGCAAGTTGTATGGCTTCACAGAAACTGTATTTCAACCTGTGTGTCTCTTCTGTTGGTCACAATGACTTTATATCATTCATATCGCCTGTTCATTTCTCGCCCTTCCAAATCTTATATCGCTCCTCTTTACCACAAGGACGACTAACATTTACCCTCACACTTCCTCGTTGAATCATGACGAAATTACAGCCTGCTTGATCTTTCAACAGCCTCATCCAGTTTATGTATTTCATATGTTTCCACAAAACATTGCCGTTGATATGTATATCTCTGCACGTGAGCCGAATGCCAGACTCGTTACCATTTTACCAAACCTCAAAATAATGGAATATAACTCGATTGTTACCTTTGGGAGTGATCTCACAAACATACGGTAGGAAGATGTCGCAGACATTATCTGTCAGAGTACTGTCGCTGTTATCGAGAGCTCCACAGTCCTCGATTCCGTTGCCTGGTTCGCCACTTGCCCATAGCGTCCTGTGCCACTCATTGGCGGCTTCACAATCGGCCCACGTCCAGCTGCCCTCGACGGCGATGTCGAAGAATCCTGTCGAACGAGACAAATCAGGATGATAATAATACCCAACATTGAGCTGACAACGAACGTGTTCGTCAACTTTGGCGTCTAGAAGTTGAGTGCCAAGTCATGCCACCACCCCTCTGATGTATGCAAGTGTGCATATATGAATATGATCTTCTCGGCATTGATATGGATTCGGATATCGGGTGTCATTTCATGTTTTAAAAATCCCAAAGGTTATCCCTCTTAAGAAACATGTGAACCAACAATTTGTTGTTGTTTCTCTTGTGCGTTCAAGTCCATTTCCTACACTAATGTGAGTGAGACAGGGGCCTTCATGGGCGATATGAAGTGCAGTAGCAAGTGACTCATTTCATGACTAAAGTGTCTTTCCTCAAGGAGGAGGATCTCACCAACCAGAGACTCTAAATGCCTCACCGGCTACGTTTAAGCAGCAAAGACATGAAATATC